>JAGFMF010011456.1:1450281-1464967 GCA_019455555.1 Galemys pyrenaicus
GACACCTGGTGGGGAGGGGAGGGGGAGGGTTGAGGGAAGATGGGAGCACGAGGGACTGAGGTGATGGTGCACTGGTGAGATGGTGATGGGGCATACATGCGGATTACAATTAATGGCAAGTATATGTAAATTTTAAAATATTTTAATTTAAAAAAATGTGTATATATTTTCTCCTCTCTTGGAAATGTATACAAATCCTTTTTCAGAATAGATAAGTCTTTTGTCAAATTTATGGCCTAGGAATACCTTTTTCAAAGACCTTGGCACCATTTCTTCAAAATAGAAACATTGAGGGAGCCAGTACTTTATCTCCCAGCTCCAAACACATTCACATTCATTGCACATTCTTGGCTTTTGTCCATGTGGTCTTCATCCATTGTCCATTCTGTACCCTGCACTACCCTGCTTCGTGTCACCCCCTTGTCTCCTCCTTGCTCCAAACAGGTGCTCATAGGAATTTTGTGCCCAACCCCTTGGTGCCAGGCTAGGGGATGAGAAGAGCCCAGCTGAACAGAGTGCTGAGACTTGCCCTTTTCCTAAGCTCAATCCCCCGCTCACTCCCAGGTTGTCCTAGCCCATCAGACATCCCGTGACCACCCTGCCCCCTAGCCCCCCACACAACTGCCAGCCACACACACCGGAAGCAGACCCTCTCCTGGTACAGCCTGCATCTATGACTGTTCCTCTCGGATTTCTTTTCCAGTCTGGGGAAACTTCTCTTATAGGCTGAGATGGGATGGGAAATCATCTCAGACTCATCTGAATAGGAGGCAAAGACCTTTGTAGCTCTAAATTCCTCTCCTTTTGCAACTTAAAAACCTTTTCTCACAAACCATTTGCTCTTTGGGGACATCTCCAAATGCTCCCCAAAATCAAGAAGTAACATCTTTCCCTCTCTGCTTTCTCCATTGACACTGTAGTAGAAGAGGGGATGGGAGTCACTGGAAATATTGGAGGTGGAGAAAGCTCATCAGTAAGTATACCAAAATATTATCTTGTCCAGGAATGTGATGGTTTATTCACCTGTATGTAGGGGGTACTAACCAAATAGAAAATGCTGTATAAATCACAGAATGTTGACACCAGCTAGAAACAAAAATGGCCAAATCATTGCAAACTCGCTTAATATCAGCCTTGATTTTGTAGCAAAGAGGCATGAGAAGTGAATTCACTGTGCGGCCTTTAGTAAGTCACTTGATCTGTCTGGATTTATCAAGTTCACTTTGGACTCCTCTCACTCATCCTCTGTCTTCCTCTAGGCTTAAACTCTCTAGACTCCATCCGTGGTCTTTGTTCTCCTGCAGCACCTTTTCCGGAACAGCTACCAGCCTCGGGGCTGAGTTCACCACCTTGGGAAGTGTGGCAAGTATTGAAGAGAAGCAGAGACAGGTCCTGGGGTTGGGAAGCAAGGTGGGGGGCAAGAAGAGACCCGCTCACTCTAGATTCACTAGGCAGAGCCCTGCACTGGATCCCGGTCACATGAGGTGTCTTGAATCACAGATTTGAGTTCTCCAGAAACAAAAAGGCAAGGGGAGGTGGTGCAGGCAAGCATGGTTGGAATTTGTGTTATGTCATCCCTGATACCAGCCTGCCCTCCCCCTTTTGTTTTTTTTTGAGAACAGCGAAGATGGAGTTATTGAAATACGCTACTAAGGGAAGCAGGGAGTGAGGCAGGAGAGCCTGCTGCTCCCAGGCTGTCTCTTTGTCTTTTCATTGCTCAGCACAACTTAAAAACCAACAAACAAAAACCATATCAAACTCCACTATAGTCACTTTCCTTGTTGTCATGTGAAAAAGCATTATTCCCAGAATGATAAAAGTGTTCAGGAGGGCCTCCTGGTGGCACATGGGGTTGAGCGCTGCTCTATAGCCACTGCAGCATGAGTTCCATCCCCAGCCAGGGAGGGGACCCACATGGTGCAGCAGACCCTTCTGCCTCGCCGGCTGCTCCTCTCAGCAGTGTATTTCAGTCAATCTCCTTGTTCTGCTCCCCACTCTATCTCTGGTGAATCTGCTCACCCCACCGCCCCCGCCACACACACACACCATGACTCTGGCCTGTACTCCAGCTCTTGTATGCATAAACAAATAAATCTAAAAAAAAAAGAATAAATACAAGAGGAAGAGGTGGGAGTAGAGATGCTTAATGAGTCTTAATGATTAATGAATTAATTTGCTATGGAATTTTCCAGGAATCTGAGGTGGCATCAGAAGGGATTATCAGCCAGAGATGGGGACAGAGAGGATTATAGGTTTTAGACCAATCCAGTCTGACCCTAAGGTGATGCTTTCCACAATAATTCTAGAGAACATTATAAAAGAATATCCCTTGCTCTGGCAAAATGCAGCTCTTGTCCTTGAAGGCTGCCTGCCTGTGTCTATGCAGGCGTCTCTTTCCGTTTTTTTCCAGTAACTTGCCCTGTGCTGATGAATGGAGACATCTGCTGAATTCTTTGTCAGAGGAACCCAGAACCCCCACACGCCAAAGCTCATCATGTGAACCGGAACAACCACTTTCAACTAACTGAACCTAAATGACATTTACAGACCACTTGGCCCAGTGACATGTAAAGGGATGTTGAACACCGAAAATTTAGCTTCCTCAAATTCACAACTGTAGACCGTATCCCGGGCCATAACAAACATCAGTACCTTTAAAAGAATTGAAATCATACGTAGTGTGTTTCTCTGACCATAATGGAATCAAACTAGAAGTCGGGAACAGGAAGATAAGAAACTCTCCAGATACCTAGACACTAGATAACATGCACAGGGAGAAAGTCCTACTTAGAACTTAGGAGTCCTAGTTGGGGAAAAAGGTTAACAGGCAACTAATGAGGAAGAAAAGCTGTCTTCACAATTTCGTTCTGTTACAGGAAAACCCTAATCTAAAATGTTTTCCCTGACTGGGTCCTCACCCGCGTGCTCAGAAGACTTTTATAATAAGCCTCAACTTCAGGCACGTGTGACAAAATTATTAAAGGGTTTTATTTTACAAGAGAAGGGGAATAAAATAGTAATAATACAAAGAGAAGAGAGGGATACAAATCCATAAATATCCTATCAGATCTTCCAAGCTGGAACCCAATGGTGCCTTGAGAGCTGGCTCTGAACCAAAGGAGATGGCTCCAAATGAAGCGCGCCCCCAAGGCTCACATCTCTGGTTTTATAGCCAGCCTGGCTGCTTAACTCCACCCTCAGGTCCCAGTGATCCACTCTGCGATAATCATCTTACAGGATTTGTGGTTCTGGAACACTGGTGGTCTGGAGTGGGGTTGGAGTCCATAAACTTATTTGTGTAATCCATTCAGGACTACCTTTCCCCTAACAATTCAGTCTAGCAAACACTTATGAAGCATCAGCTTTGTGGCTACTATGGTGTTGAAATATCTTCATGGGGGAAGAAATTCAACAGAGACAGAGTTGGGAGCAGAACAGGTGGATGTACTGAAATACACTGCTGAGGGCAGCAGCAGGCGAGACAGGAGAGGTCTGCTGTGCCATGTGAATTAGCTCCCTGGCTGGGGATCAAACTCATGCTGCAGTGCAGTGGGTAAAATTTAAAATTCTTTTTTTGCTCTGGTAGCTGATAGTGCTGAGACTTTAACCCCTGTGCCACCAGAGAGACCCTATCAATCTTTAAGTTAACTCATTTTTCTTCTTCTACTTAAGTCTATGGTTGAACATCAGTATTGAATTTTGACCCCAGGAACTGGTTTATGGGTTTATTCTTTCCTGCTTCTTTGTGTATCTTGAAATTTTTATTGGAAACCGAACATTTTAGACACTATATTCCAGCAACTCTGAGTATTAGCCCCTGCTGTCTTCTGGTGCTTGTTGCTTATTTAATTATTTAGTGATGAGGGGCCTCCCTGGTGGCATAGCAGGTTGAGCACTGTACTGTGAAGCATCCATGCATGGCACAGCAGCATGAGTTCTATCCCCGGCCAGGGAGGGGCCCACATGGCACAGCAGACCTTTCCTACCTCGCCCGCTGCTCCCCTCAGCAGTGTGTTTCGTTCAATCTGCCTGTTGTGCTCCCTGCTCTGTCTCTGGTGAATCCTTTCACCCCTGCCTCTGACCTGTACCCCAGTGCCTGTAACCCAGTGCTTTTTTTAAAAAGATTTATTTATTTATGCATACAAGCACTGGGGTACAGGCCAGAGGTGTGGGGGTGGTGAGAGGATTCATCGCAGAGAGCGGGGAGCAGAACAGGCAGATCAATGGAAGTACACTGCTGAGGGGAGCAGCGGGTACAGCAGGAGAGGTCTGCCACACCATGTGGGTCTCCTCCTTTGCCGGCGGCAGGGATCGAACTCGTGCTGCAGTGGCTGCGGTTTGCTTCATAGTGCGTTGCTTAACCCACTGCACCACCAGGGAGGCCCATAAATAAATAATTCTTTAAAAAAATAATTATTTAGTGACAAGCTAGATTCATGAAGTCCTGCCCTTCCGCCAAGTCGAAACCCATAATGTTGCTCCTAGGGAAAAGGATTACCTTAGGTATGTCAGTAGTTGCTCTGGTAGGTCAGTGATTTGGGCAGAACTCTCTTTGACCTGACCACCCCCACGGGTTAAGATCCACTAATTGCTGGATGACTGCACTTTTGTTTTCAACAGTGTCCTGTAGCATAGATTGTTCCATAAACATATCCAGTACAGTTTGGACTTTTTGTAGCCATGTTCCCTGAGGCCAGTGTTTGAGACTTGTTCTGACATAGGGAAGGCTCCTCCCAGATGTCTCTTTCCTTGTTTCTCTCCAGCAAATTTACCAGCCTACGGTTTAACCTGTCTTTCCAATCATCGTATTAGGAACCTCCCAATTGATTTTCACGACAACATCTATTTTTCAGAGTTCTCGTAGGCTTGGGTTTCACCACAGTGAGCTGCTAAAGAAGTCAGTTCCTTTGGAGAGGAAACTATGTCTTCCTTTCATAGCCTGCCTCTTCTCTAACACAAAAGAGAAGTTATGCAAACTTGGGGGATATGTCATGGTTTGTGGGCCCTCAACTGTGGGGTTACAGCTGCATGACAGGACTCAGGCTTAGGGATGCAACACAAAGTTTATTAACAAAGCGGGACTTGGGAAAAAGGAAAGATAAATGGCAGGCTGTCCTACCCCAGATAGTGCCCGTGGTGTCTAGTTGTCCAAACAAAAGCTACTTATGAGAGACGGCATTTTCCACCTTCGATGAGAGCCTATAGCTGGTGGCGCACTCTTAAGTAGTAGACTAGGACCCAGCTAATAGTGGCAGCTGGACGGAGTCATAGGTGGTCGCTGCAGCAGTGTCGTAGCGGCGACCCGAAGACTGGGCATCTGCATGTGCGTAGTACCAGGGGGCAGTGCCGGGCATGCTGGAGGCAGGAACAGTGCGTAGACGGTGCCGCTGCAGGGTCAGAAGTGGTGGACAGCTCTTAGCGTTAGCCAGAAACAGGTCAGCAGTGCTGCTCAGTGCTGGTCAGAAGGCAGCAGTGTGGAGGGTCCAACACCAGTGTACATCTCTTGCAAAGGCACTGGGCACCGGCCAGTGGACTCTAAAAGCAGATGGTGTGGAAACAGAGCAGGAGGCCAGAACAAAGGTCAGGCAGTCAGGAGGTGGTGGGCAGGCAGCAGTTTAAAGCGGAGATCAGAGGCAAAGGTTCAGTGCATGAGCGTGTATGCGGAAGGCCTTGCTGAGTGAAGAGTCTTGATCAATGAGTGAAGCCGCTTGCTGCCCTGCTTATCTCTCCTGCAGGGTGTCAGCCTTTCAAACCTAACTGGCTCCTTTTCAAAACTGTGCCAATTTCAAAACTGAATGGCACCTGTCAGGTTTATTTTTTTTTTAAAGATTTATTTATTTATGCATACAAGCACTGGGGTACAGGCCAGAGGTGGGGGGGTGAGAGGATTCACCACAGAGAGTGGGGAGCAGAACAGGCAGATCAACGGAAGTACACTGCTGAAGGGAGCAGTGGGCAAGGCAGGAGAGATCTGCTGCACCATGTGGGTCCCCTCCCTGGCCAGGGATCGAACTCGTGCTGTAGTGGCTGAGGTTTGCTTCATAGTGCGTTGCTTAATCCACTGCGCCACTAGGGAGGCCCACCCGTCAGGTTTAAACCCTACCAGCGCATCTTTGAAACCCGAGGGATTAAACCACAGACCCAGCTGGCACATGCAAACCTGCCCTGTGGCAGCTTTGGCTGTCTCATGCTGAGGGTGCAGCAGAGCGGGGGGACGGGGGTGGAGGGGTGCGCCACTGCAGCTCTGAACCCCGAGCCATGGGGCTCCTCTTACATGGGGGCAGGCGCAACGATGCACTTCTCTGTGACTGGCATGCCCACTTTAAGAACTTAGCTCTTGGAGAAGAGGACAGTCCTAGGTCTCCTCAAATTTTCCTTTTAGCTCAGAATCCCAGTCCCATTAGCCAGAGTAAGGGTCACTGGAGCCCAAGGTAGATCTTTGGTCTCACAAATGCTTGTCTGCATGTCTGTTTTTAGGTCTTCGCTCAAGTTCTTAAGCATGCAAATGAGTACTCACAACCTGAGTTCCCCATCCCCCTTGAATTGCCCTGTAAAGGCTAGGGAACCCCATTCTTGTCTGCACTCACCCAGAACTTAGCATCAGCAACTGGTAATTAAAAGCAGGATAAGAAATGTGGATGCCACGCCCTTGCCACCCCTGGAAGGATAATCCAGGCTTGGTAGCTGGGGAGAGAGAAAGTTCCCTGTGACTGACTCTGCCACTTTCTCCAGGGAGCAGATCCACAGAGCTATTTACATGGTCATGCAGGTTGGAACTCAACAAAGATAAAGTTTAGATGCATTTTACTATGTAAAAGAAATCAGACATGAAATGCTCTATGTTTCAAATTCTATTTATCTGACACTGAAAAAGGGAAAACTATATGAAAAACAGATGCATGTTTGCCGTGGGTGGTGTAGGAGGAAGTGTTAACTACAAAAGGGCAGCATAAGGAAATGTAGAGGGTATTGAAACTATCCTATGTGGTACGGTGGTGAGGAATGGACAACTCTGTAGTTTATCAAGCCCCATAGTACTGTACGCCACACACTTAATGTTATAAATGCAAATAAAAAAATCAGTCAGGGGGCCTCCCTGGTGGCACGGTGGGTTAAGCAACAGACTATGAAGCAAACCGCAACCACTGCAGCACACTTCGATCCCTGCTGCTGGCCAGGGAAGGGACCCACATGGCGCGGCGGACCTCTCCTGCCTCTCCTGCTGCTCCCCTCAGCAGTGTGTTTCAGTCGGTCTGCCGATTCTGCTCCCCACTCTGGTGAATCCTTCCACCTCCCGCTACTCTGGCCTGTACCCCAGCTCTTGTGTGCATAAATAAATAAATCTTTTTTTTAAAAAAATCAGTCAGATGGTGGAGGCAACCCAAGACAGAATGTGCACTGTGACAAACAAATGTAACTGTTACAAATGAGTCACATAATCACACTAAAGGGAATACTGCAGAAAAACTGACCTAATTAAATTTGAAAACTGTTTTTACTACATACTAAAGACAGGCAAACGTTGTACTTTATTGGTAAATTTGTGGCTCTGGGGGTTATAAGACTATTTCAGCAATTCCAAAACTACTTTAGAGGTAGTTTATAGGTAAGGAGAACCAGATTTCTCATTACTGGAAAGGAAGTGTTAAATTAACAAAGTGAGGTCATTAGACTGAGGAGGTTCTAAGGCCTTAGCTGACAACATACACAAACCAAAACCTAAGCCTGTAAATTCTTCAAGGGTAAGAAATCAAAAACCAAGGGCAATCACTCACAGCCAAGCAGGCTTTTCACAGAAAAAACATCCCTTAAGCCATAGCTAATCAAATGATTTCCTTGTTTTGCTTCCTTACCCTCTATATAAGTCTTAATTTTAGCTTTTCATGTGGAGTGTTTCTAACCACCTGTTGTTAATTGTTGAGTTGTGGGAGTTTTGGGGGGATGACTTTTCCAAGTCACTTTGGCAAAGACTATTTCTTGTCATGTGTCATCACAAATTCTCTGTCCTGTTTCCCCAGTAGTCAGAGATTTCCATAAGTTCATAGAATCAAAACGAAAAAAGATACTCTCCTAAATTTTATAGATTGGATCTGATGTCATCCCTTCTCTAGCACTTAGGCCACTTACAGCTCTGCCTTAGCCTTCATTTCCTGCTTGTGCAGAACCTAAGGACCTGCTTGACGTATAAGCCTAGATCTTTCCTCTCAGATCTTTCCTGTGACTGCATCTGGCCCTGAGTATGTTCCATACACCAAAGACTCCACATTCTGCTGTAGTCCTGCATCGCCTTTATTCCACTCCATGTCTCTCTTCTTCTTGGCCGCCTTCTTGACAGGTCTTTCAGTTCATCTGCCATAATCCCAGCTACTGTCTCTTGCCCCAGAGGGCTTTGGGTATTCTGTTTTTGACTCAATACCTAGAAATCGAATGTAGTCTGAGAGGAGCTTAACCAAGACACCTCTGTGTGGCGACCTCGGTGAACTGCCAGATTGGTCATTACATACAAAGACAATTTAAAGAATTTATTTTGTATGCAGGTATTTATTAAGCACAGCTTTTTAAGAGCCAAGTCCATATCGACCCCTGGCACTAGCAAGTTACTCCAGGGTCATGAGTTGCTGGGGCCTGGGAGATGGTGGTGGGAAGAAAAAACCCACATTACTTTTCTACTGAAATTTATTTTAACTTGATGTAATAAAATTTTCTGCATTAAACACTTCCCCAGTTGCTGTAGGTGCTTGATTAGATTCCAGAGTTCTTTAAAAAAAGTTGATCTGTCAGCTATTGTCAGCATAAAGGTTGTACTGTAGAGGGACTAATCTTTGAACTTCCTATGCCTCTATTTCTGTTACTTTCTTGCTCTTTTTCTTTGCTTTTCCAAACATTTCCTTTTTACTAGTCAGTTCTTTCATCTCCAATTACTTCCTATCACGAAGCACATGATTAAAAACATCTGCAAAGAGATTGCCTATTTTCCCCCCAATTGGGAATGATTTCCTTGGAATTTATTTCCAGATGGGGAAATTCCAGACTGATAGAAAAGTGCAATTTAACCAGTCTTGCTAATATTACCAGTTGCTATAGAAAGATTTGCTAACTAACTGCCCCACCCACACCTCCTCCAATCTTTTCTCTCTAGTCTGTTGGCACCATTTCAGTTTTTTTTCAGTACCTACTCTTTATTGTATGTGTAATGTGTGCCAAATGCTTTTCCCCTGCTATTCCTTAATGCATCTCCTCAAAGTGAGTGTTTTGATTTACAAATGAAGAAACTCAGAAAATTCAGCTCACTTGAGTTCACACAGCCAAACATAGAAGAGAGCCAACTGGCCAGAACATTCTTACAATTTCCATGAACCTGGTAACTCCCACATTAGGTAATGGCCTGTACCATTGCAGGAATTAAAAACAAATGAAACAGATCAAAATTAAAACCCAAGGGAGGGGGGAGACTTGTGGACCATGGGGGGAGGGGGGAAGTGGCACTGTTGTATTTCAATATCTCTACATTCTATCATAAAAACAGTGCAATCAGGGGGCCTCCCTGGTGGCACAAGGACTTAAAGTCTTAGCGCTATCAAGTTGGCACAGCAGACCTCTCCTGTCTCGCCTGCTGCTCCCCTCAGCAGTGTATTTCAGTAGACCCGCGTGTTATGCTTCCCACTCTGTTTCTGGTGAAACCTCTCATCCCCCCCCCCACATTTTTGGCCGGCACCCTAGTTCTTGTATGCATAAATAAATAAAAATGAATCTTTAAAATAAATCTAAAATGGACAGGAGAGATCTTTTGGAGTGATGGAAGTATTCTAAAACTGGTACATGGCCGAAGTTGCACAAATATTGAAACTTAGGAAAAAGTCATTGAATTTTATAATATGTAAATATACCTCAATAAAACTTTTATTTTTTAAACAAATCTTATTTTTTTGCTGACCACTGGATAAAATGGAAACGAGAGGACCCACCCTGGTGGCGCAGTGGGTTAAGCAATGCACCATGAAGCAAACTGCAGTCATTGCAGCACGAGTTCGATCCCTGCTGCCGGCAAAGGAGGTGACCCACATGGTGCGCCAGACCTCTCCTGCCTCGCCCGCTGCTCTCCTCAGCAGTGTATTTCAGTCCATCTGCCTGTTCTGCTCCCCATTCTATCTCTGGTGGATCCTCTCACCCTCCGCACTTCTGGCCTGTATCCCAGTTCTTGTATGAATAAAAAAATAAATCTTTTATAAATAAATAAAATGGAAAAGAGAAAACACCAAGTGCAGCTGGAATGCGTCTCGCCAGCACTGGGAGTGCAGTACACTCGACTGTGTAGGAAATGACTTAGTAATGTCTGTTAATACTATGTGCACATGTGTAATCTATGACCCAGCGATCCAGCTGTAGATGTGTGTGTGTGTGTGCATCTGTTCACTGAAAGAAATGGAAAAGGTTCATAGCAGCACTCATGGTAATGGCCCCAGCCTGGAATCCATCCACAAGCCCATCAACAACAGGATGATGGCGGGAAGTACAGACCCAGGAGAATGAACCATGTTCATTCAGAAATACCACACCCAGGAACACCGGTCAAGCTCACACACGCATGTTGAGTGGAAAAAAACAGACCCAAAGTCGCATATATTATATGATTCCGTGCAGACAAATGACCAAACAAAGTTCAACCTATGGTGCAGTGAATTCAGACACTGGATGTCTGGGGGCATGGGGGATGGCTAGAAAAGAACATACAGGGTACTCCTGAGGTGTTGATCATATTCTGCTTTTTGAGATGGATCTGGTCACAGCTTCTATTCAGTGTGCGAAAGTTCGTTGAACTGAGCACTTCAGATACACTTCAATATAAACACCTTACGCTGAGCTAAAAAGTGAAAAACGAAGATTGGAACATCTCTATCTCCACCTTGTGGTCAATCGGTGTGGGCTTCCTGACATGGTCTGAGTGTGAGGGAAGTCAGTTAATGAATGCTTTCAAGAGGAAACGAAATCCAGCTAAACTCCTTCAGTCACCTTGTGAACTCACAGGACGTAAAATCCCTCAGAATCAACTAAGACCTGAATGCCCTCCAAAGTGGTTTGTGTCTGGTTTACTAACCAAGTCACATGGGGCAGGCAATGCTTTGTTCTCTTACGGCAGCCTCAAGCCCACCTCAAGCCTAGTCACAACCCGCTCCTCAAGCCTTGGTCCAGGAGCTTTGCCCGCTTCACCTCACCCTGGGGCAGGGCAGGCCAGAGAAGGCTCACATTGTCTAGTTTGAATGACTGGTTCAGGGGTGAGTGTGTTTTGGGGACTTTTTCTGAGACTGGCAGAATAAAGGCCGCTAGAAGGAGACAACTCTAAAAGCTATTGGCCACACTGAGGAAGAATAACCAAGTGACAGAGAGAGCAAGAGATGGGGACCTGGTCTCATCCCTTTGTCTCTGGATCAAAATTTGCCAGAAATGGAGTCTGGAACTATTTTATGATATGGAGAAGTGTTCCTTTTGGTTTGTTTTGTATTGCTTTGTTGCTTAAGGAGATTTCTGTGTGTGTGTGTGTGTTTCCTGTTCCCTTTAATAGAAGGAAGCCCACAAGAGCTTGATGGCATGTGCTTCTGGAAGAATTAGCACATGGCGGGGAGAAAAAGACAGATATTATTAACAGGCTGGGCTGCACAGAACAGGACAGATTTGTACTCAGACTTGAGAGCAGGGAGAATTAACTGATCAGTAAACCACACAGGAAATTAAAGCAAGAGGTGAATGCTTCTATTTTAGATTTTTTTCTGATTCCCTGTAATGGAATTTTTTGATCACAGAAGCATTGAAAGAATAGTTTGATATTCTTTCTCGTTTCCTAGATTCAACAGTTATTATTCAAAAGTTTATTTAACTTTTAAAAAATATTTTATTTTAAAGATTTATTTTTACTTATGCATACAAGAGCTGGGGTATAAGTCAGAGGTGCGGGGTGAGGTGAGAAGATTCACCAAAGACATAGTGGGGGGCAGAACAGGTGGATCTACTGAAATACACCGCTGAGGGGAGCAACGGGCGAGGCAGGAGAGGTCTGCTGCACCATGTGGGTCAGCTTCCTGGCTGGGGATCCAACTCGTGCTGCGGATGCTTCATAGCTCTAAATTTAAAAACTGCACCACCAAGGAGGCCCCTTTAACTTTTTTTGTTAAGTCAGTCCAAAGGAGTTGCAGACAGCCTGTCTAGAGCTAAACTAGGATTCTCTCCTTTACCCTCAAGCTTTGATTATGGTCTGAATTTTGACGGTGTTCCTGTGCTATTGGTTGACCCAAGAATGTCACTCAGCCTGCTGGATTTGCTTGTTAGGGTTATTCTTGGGATAACTTGTAGTTTATGGGCTGTAACTCTCCTGAACAATGGATAGCGACAGCTCATCTCTAAAGTGCTCAAACTAGCAGGGACCCCTAGGACCAATGACTCCCCTTTGCTGAAGTTACCTGCAAATAGAAGAGGCCCTGTATATGAGGATTCAGGTCATGGACAGCGATATGTGAGGCCCACGTTGGATATGAAGTTGCTACTACACTTCCCAGCCCCTATCTGTTCTAAGAAAATTGATTAGATGCAGAATGAGCCATTGTTTATTGCATATTATGAGTCCAATATATTCAAGAGAGGTCATCAATGTAAGTGTAGGGACCACTGGAATGGGGTTTTGCAATGGGGGGGGGAGATATTGGGCTCAATTCCAAATACAACGTGGAAAAGTGGGAATTTATAAGCAAGGAGTGAGTAAGGTGGAGGTCAGAGGATGAAAAATTAAAAGGAAATATCCTGGTTAAACCCACCTAGTAGGAGTCTTGTCAAAGGCAGGCCACAGTGATCACACATCCTGTGGGGGCGTGTAGAGGATGAGGAACTGGGTTATGAGGCTGGCTGAGCTGGAGGATGAAGGATTCTGGTTAAGCTGATCTAGCATGAGTTTTTTTTTCCCACACGAATTTCAATTTAAATTTACACCTGAAAATCCTTTTATTTTTTTCAAAGATTTATTTATGCACACAAGAACTGGGGTACAGGCCAGAGGTGTGGGGGTAAGAGGATTCACCAGAGACAGAGTATGGAACAGAATAGGTGGATCTACTGGAACACACTGCTGAGGGGAGCAGTGGGTGAGGCAGGAGAGGTCTGCTATGCCATGTGGGTCAGCTCCCTGGAGGGGGTTTGAACTCATGCTGCAGTGGCTGGAGATAGCGTCATAGTGCTGAGACTTAATCCTTTGTGCCACCAGGGAGGCTCTGAACCTGGTTTTTATTTCACTGGTAGAAATGAGAAATGAGAATCAAATGGCTTCATAATCCTCCACCGTAGTGTGTTAGGCCCCTCCACATCTGTTCTCCACCCCCACACTTCCCCTCTGGTAGCCACAATTCTGCAGCCAGATTGCTCGGCTTGGTTTTGGTTTAGTTTTATCTGCTTCATTGACTTGTTCTTTTTCACTCTGTATGAGTGTGTGTACCATCCAATATTTGTCTTTCTGACTTATTTCACATCGTGTAACCTCCTTCAGGTCCACCCATGTTGCAAATGGCAAGATTTCGTATTTTTTAGGTGAGGTCATGGAGAAAAAGGAATCCTTGGGTCCTTTTGGTGGGAATGTAGACTAGACCCTGTGGAAAACGGTAGGGAGAAGAACACAAAAATACTAATTCAAAGGGATAGGTACACTGTAGATATCATGTGTTCAGAAGACATGGTATAATGTGTGAAAATACATACTTGCAGAGATTTGAATCCAATACAAATACAATGATGTAAACCAGCTTGACCTCAATAAACACGATTGGAGGAAAAATATCACAACACTTTTTTAATATTATTTACTCATTTATTTCTTTACATCATTGTTCATTTTATACAGTATTTGATTTCTCCTCTCGGGGGTAGTCCTGGCAGTTCTCCCACCAACACACCTGTGCACTGTCACCATAGCCCCTTGTGCCCTTCCATCTCCTGTTTTGACCCCTCTTCCTCCCCAGTTACATGCCTCAGATCTATGATCAGCTTTCAAGTTTTGTCCTTTTTCTGACCCTTCATATGATTTCTCTATATTCTAAATATACTATAAACCATCCAATACTTATCTTTTTCCTTCTGACTTATTTTCTTAGCATTATCCCTTCTAGCTCCATCCATGTTGCTGCAGATGGCATTAGTTTATCTCCTTTGATTACCGAGTGATATCCTATTGTGTACACATACCATATCTTTTTGATCCAGTAATCTGTTTTGGGGAGTTTAGTTTGTTTCTATATATTGGTTATTGTAATTAGTGCTGCAATAAACATAGGAGTGCAGGTTTCTTCTTGAATTAGTGTTTTTGTGTTCTTTGAGTAGGTTTCCAAGAAATCACTGAACCTTGTGGTCGAGCCATTGATTCTGTCTTGAGCAACCTCCATAAGGTTCCTCAAGAGGAACCTTCCTCAGGAGGAACCTCCAAAACCAGCTTTCCACAGTGGCTGGTCTAGCCCACATTCCCATCAGCATTTGTTGTTTCCAACTTTTTTTTAATATGGGCCATTCTCTAGCAGCACTCTTTACAATAGGTAAGACCTGGAAACCTAAATGCCCCAAAACAGATGAGTGGATCGGGAAGCTGTGGAACATATACACGATGGAATACTACTCAGCAATCAGAAATGAAAAACTAGACTCATTCATGGGAACATGG
>JAGFMF010011456.1:1465154-1627433 GCA_019455555.1 Galemys pyrenaicus
GGTGATGGTGCACTGGTGAGATGGTGATGGGGAATACATGGGGATTACAATTAATGGCAAGTATATGTAAATCTTAAAATATTTTAATAAAAAAAATAATATGGGCCATTCTCACTAGTGTAGGTGGTATCTCATTGTGGTTTTGATTTGCATTTCCTTGATAGTTAGTGATGTTAAATGTTTTTTCATATGCCTTTTGGCCATTTTCATTTCTTCTTTGGAGAAGTGTCTTTTTAGCTTTTCTGCCCATTTTTTAACTGTGCTGTTTGCTTTATTTTTGTTGAGTTGTACGAGCTCTTTTTATATCTTTGATATCAGTCCCTTATTGGATGTGTAGTGTGCAAGTACTTTCTCCCATTCAGTAGGATGAGTCTTCATTTTGGTTACTGTCTCTTTTAACATAGCTCTTGTTAAACTTGGATAAGCAAAGATCAACACAGACATCCAAAAGTTGAGGCCTAGTTGAGTAACTCAGAGAAGGCTGAGTAGAGCTGCAGAGAATCTTTGTGAGATGGGAGCAAAAATGACACTTCTCAGCAGAAGCTCTAAGGTAGATGCTTGACTTGCAGTGGTTCTCTTCCCTCAGCTGGGAGGCCGGCAGTTTCCCACATGGGGGCCATCCCTTCAGTCTGGGGCATCAAGTGTGTGTGATATGGAATGGAGCTCCCAAATGAACCACTTCAAAGAAAGAATTTGTTAGTGTGAGCCAGTAATGATTTGGGATTCACCTGTTAGTGCAGCAGAACCCATCTTATACTGACCTATAGAGAAATCTTTATTGCCATGCACAATGGTGCCTCCCTAGATAGTACAGCTCTAGGGAGCTGCTCTAACCAGCTTCCTGGGCTGAGAGGAAGCTGTTTCCCTGCAACCTCTGTCTTGGCCCCAACTTCAGCCTCAGCACTGAACAGGATCCAGCTGCTTCCTCCCACAATGATTTATAGATGGAGAACCTTCTGCAGGGTCCATGCTGATGGCTTCCAGGAAGTTTCTGCTTTATTTGGCAAACTGTTTTGGCACCAAGCCCAGAGCCTATAACTGTTTTAAGTGCTTTCATTTATATTTGAGACCTAAACTTTTTTTCCATATCCAATTAAAAAAAAAAACCTTGCAAAACCAATATTAATAAATATTTAATTAAATGCCCATAAAGTGTAACATTATACTCATTTTCTGCATTATTAAACCTGTTGTTCATAAATATTTTAGGACTATGGCAAACATGTGGCTTAGATTATCTCACTTTGCAACAATCCCCTATAAACTATGATGAAAGATGACCTCTTGGAAACCACATAAGTTGAATGAATTACTGTGGCCAAATGACTTCAGAAACAAAATCATAAAAATCCTTCCAAATTTTCTTTTATAGCAAAGAGTTATATTTTCTGCAATATGAAGGTACATTAACACAGTAAGTCATATGTCACTTAACCACAGGAATATGTTCTGAGAAATGCATATTTAGGTGATTCTGTTATGTGAATATCATAAAGTACTTACACAAATATAGATGGTATACTCTGCTGCATTCCTAAGCTACTTCTAGGGACCACCGCCATAGGTGAGGTCTGTTGTTGACAGAAAGTTGTTATGTGCTGCGTGAATGTTTTTGTTGGAGGATGTGAAGTGAGCCTTGAAATACTGTTAGCTTTTTGGGACATTGTTTGGATCCCATTCTGTGATGGAGATGGCTAGTGGTTCCTCAGCATCTACTCTCTCCTCCATCCTTAGAAACACAGCGCCTAGATAGTGGATCTGAAAGTGAGACTGCTGTGTAGCGGCATCTGCCTACCAGGGAGACTTGACAGAAATACAGATTCTCAGATTCTACCGCAGTCTCAATGAATCAGAAACTCTGGCATTGCCTCAGCACTCTGTGTTTTATAGTCCTTCCAGTTCCTTATGCTATCTTCTCAGGTTATAGAATGACTGCCAGTACTCTGTGGGAAAAGTGATAAACTCAGCAAAGGATGTCCTCTGTTGCTATGTATAACCCGAGGACTAAACTTTAACAAGATATAAATAGAAGTGCTGGGACTCTCAGGAAATCCCCTCAAAAGGAAAAGGGTCTTCTTAGAACTGGTCTCCCAGCTGCTGGCCTGAACAGTAGTTATAATGACTGGAGCACCAGCAGCCACTTTGAATCATGAGGATGAGGCTTAATCTTAACAGAAGGTGGTAGAGTGGTGAGCTATGAGCTTGAGTTTCTGAAACTGTAATATATGAGAGATGAATAAACTTCTGTCTTTCAAAGCCACTGTTGTATTTTTTTTCTCTTAGATGTCAACAATAACCTGACGAATAAACCACCTCATTTGCTTTCTCAGGCTCAGAGGGTGAATCAACAAGAGTCCTTATTCTGACTCTTCTGAGACAGACATGGCCCCATGTCTGCTTTCTTACTCTCATCCTGGGTCCATACCTACTTCATCATTCTCAAGTCCCGGACCCTGCTCGCACCTTCCTGCTCAACAGTGGGCTATAGAGGCAGTTACTACACTGTCCGTCTGTCCTTAGCTTTGGGTCCATCACATTCCAGGCTCTTTGGTGAGGCTGACCTTGAATTGGTTTTCCCAAGCTTTTTTCTCCTGTCCCCATTCATCGCCTCACCATGGGTGCCTGGCCAGCAGATTATGCCTCTTTGTGCCATAGAGAACTGAAAGTCACATGCAGAGGAAGTGGATGGGATGGGGAATCTTCTCAGAGCCAGGCCTGGGGTGGGGTAGGGTGGGGCCCGGTTTGCAGGATTTCAGCTAGCACAGAAGGTGGGGGAAAGCTTGCAAGGCAGCAGGAGCAGCATGGGCAAAGCCCTGGAGGCAACGCTCCCACAGACAGCTGGGGGTAGGGTGCGAGGACAGAATGCGGCCGTGGGAAATGAGTCCGTGGGAAATGAGTACAGACTAGTGCACAGAGATCAATGCGTAGAGCAGAGGGTCTGTCCCTCAGGTCAAGGCAGGGTTTGAAAAACTAGGCTTTATTTAGATATAGTTACATAAAATAAGGGACCAATATTACACTATTGCTACATGATGGAACTTTTCTGTCATTGTGAAAAGTTTGTAAGCTCCAGATGACTCCTTATCTGCTTTTTGTCACTATGGGTTAGTTTTTCCTTCCCTAACATATCCTGTAAAGGGAATCACAGTAATCTTTCTCATCTATCTTATTTCATTCACCTTATGCTTTGGAGATTTATCCATCAGTAGGATTTCGTTTTATCCCTTCCTCAGTTGATGGGGCAAATGGTTTGTTTCCAGTTTTTGGAGATTAAATATAAAGATGTAATGAACATTCATGTATGAGACTTTTAGACATTTGTTTTAATTTCTTTCAGATAAAAGTCTATTAGTAAGATTGCTGAATCTTTTTTTTTTTAATTTTAAAGATTTATTTATTTACGCATACAAGAACTAGGGTACAAGGCCAAAAGTGTGTGTGGGGTGGTGAGAGGATTTACCACAGACAGAGTGGGGAGCAGAACAAGCAGACTGACTGAAATATGCTGCTGAGGGGAGCAGCGGGCGAGGCAGGAGAGGTCTGCTGCGCCATGTGATCCCCTCCCTGGCTGGGGATCCAACTTGTACTGCAGTGGCTGGCAATAGCCCGATAGCATTGTCTTTAGCCCCTGTGCCACCAGGGAGGGCCCAGATTAAATCTTAATGTAATTACATATTTAACTTTATAAGAAACAGCTCTCAGCAGTGGGCCCGACACCTGACAAGCACTCAATATTTGTTGAGTGGGGCCCTCCCTGGTGGCACAAGGGGTTAAGTCACAGCACTATGAAGCTATCACCAGCCACTGCAGCTCAAGTTTGATCTGCGGCCAGGTTGGTGACCCACACGGCTCAGCAGACCTCTCCTGTCTTGCCCACTGCTCCCCTCAGCAGTGTATTTTAGTCCAACAGCCTGTTCTGCTCCCCACTCTGTCTCTGGTGAATCCTTTCATCCCTCCACACCTCTGGACTACACCCTAGTTCTTGAATGCATAAATAAAATAAATCTTTAAGAAAGAAATTTGTTGAGTGAACAAATGAAGAGCAACCAGCAAGGTGACTAGGTGGCAACAGGCAGCTCGATGTTGACAAGTCATTTTAAAAGCCCAGGAAGCATTGAGCAGCCACTAGGCCAAGCTGAGAAATGGAGAGTGCCTGGTATTGGTGAAGGTGAGGGGAAATGGCACACTTCACCTTTCTGGTGAGACTGTAAATTGGTACACAATTTCTGGGGGACAAAATTTTATAAGGGCATAACTTTAACTCAACATGTTTATTTTTACAAGTTTAATGTAAGGAAGTATGGGAACAAAGGTGCAAAGACAGGTTATATATCATAATAGAAATGCTCAGAATTAGAGATTGGTTAAAAGGATCCTGGTTCAGGCCTCCCTGGTGGGCTAGGGGTTAAGTATCAGCGCTATCACAGTTAGTCCTGAGTTTGGCCCCTGGCCAGGGACCCACATGGCACAGCAGAGCTCGCCTGTCTCACCCAATGCTCCCCTCAGCAGTGTATTTTAGTGGATTCTGTTTTGCTCCCCACTCTGTCTCTGGTGAATCCTCTCCCACTCCCCCACCTCTGGCCTACACCTCAGTTCTTCTGCACACACACACACACACACACAATGCATCATGGTTCATCCACATCACAATAGTGTGGCCAACAACAGAACAATAATAATGATGAACCACACTGTTAATAAATGTTGCTAATAGAAAGTGGTTCCCAGTGTGTGCCAGGTAACTCACCTGATCATCACGACCACCTTGCAAGGTAGGTGCTGTTGTCCTCCCCACTTCTTAACAGGTGAGGAAGCAGGTATGGAGAGGTACAGGGCACAAAACTCAGGTCATACAATGGTGAGTGGAAGACAAGGAATTTGGACATAGTTCACCTGGTTTTCAAGTTTATGCTCTTTTGCCCGTGGCACACTTGACAATAACATTGAGCTAAAGTTCTTAACGTGAATTATGTCTTCATTAAATTGTCAATTGGAAAGGGAAGTTAAAAAAATGTTAAGAGGGGCCTCCCTGGTGGCGCAGTGGGTTAAGCAACACACTATGAAGCAGACTGCAGCCACTGCAGCACGAGTTCGATCCCTGCCTCCGGCCGGGAGGGAACCCACATGGCGCAGCAGACCTCTCCTGCCTCTCCCGCTGCTGCCCTGGGCAGGGTGTTTCAATCAGTCTGCCTGTTCTGCTCCCCACTCCGTCTGGTGAATCCTCTCACCTCCCACGATTCTGGCCTGTACCCCAGCTCTTGTGTGCATAAGTAAATAAATAAATCTTAAAAAAAAATGTTAAGAGTGATTATCTCTCCATGGTGAGGTAATGGCAACTATTTTTTACTTTTTCTCTTGGTTTGAATTCTGTTTATAATGAGCCCTGTGAATAGTCTTGAAAGACAATGAAGCACTTTTCATTTGGGGGGGAGGGGAGAGTAGAGGATGAGGGAAAGGGTGCAAGAGCAGAAACTTCCAAGGTTCCCTGATCGTCACCAGGCACCTGCCTCTGCAGCGTGTAAAGGCCAGACAAGCTGTGGTCCTCCTCCACTTAGGGAAAATCAAAGCCCTGTTTATTAATTCCTGCTGGCCAGAGCGGTAAGGTGAAGAGGCCGTTGCAAAACAACTTCTTCTGGTGGCCTCTTACTCTTGGATTCCATCGGAAAGTCACTCCAAGTCCCCAGCTGGATGCCAATCTTAGTGCTTATTTTTCAGGTGAGGAATCTGAAGCTGAGAGGGAGCATGGTACAAACCCTGGACCACGTGCCTGTGTTTTCATTTCCATCATCATTTGAAAGAGAAGTCTGTGCTGTCTGTTAAAACTCTGCTGAGAAGCTTTTATGAGACTAGAGCAAGGACTCTTTTCCTTCCTTTAACAAATGTTGACCAGAAATGTCTTAGGCTTAAGCCTGGTACATATTCTAATGGCAACAGTCTGACCCTTGAATAAGGTCAGTGAAGTGGTACAGGCAATCGATGCTTCTACAATAGGCAGACTCTGCAAATCTGCCAGTGGGCAGGGGTTGATCAAGTTTAGCAAAAGACTAGTCAAAAACTGCACAATAGAGTGGAACTGACCACAGTCTTTAAACCTGTTTTTTTAAAGATTTATTTATTTATGCATACAAGAACTGGGATACAGGCCAGAGGTATATGGGGTAGTGGTGGCGGCGAAAGGATTCACCAGAGACAGAGTGGGGAGCAGAGCAGGCAGATCTACTGAAATACACTGCTGAGGGGAGCAGTGGGAGAGGCAGGAGAGGTCTGCCATGTGGGTGCCATGTGGGTCCCCTCCCTGGCCCAGGATCAAACTTTTGCTACAGTGGCTGGGGATAGCTTCATAGTGCTGAGACTTAACCCCTTGCATCAAACCTGGTTCTTCTTCCTTCTAATTCACTATCCGTAACTGTGTAACAAGATATTCACAAACTTAGTGAAGGATACAGAATTTAATATTATCTCTCCGTTTCTCATGGGTTGACTGGACGCAGCTGGTAGTTTTCTTGGGGTCCCTCTCATACAGTTACAGGGCAGGTGGTGACCGGGGCCGCAGTCACTAGTGGATTGCATGGGTGGATGTCCACCAAGGTTCGCTCTCATGGCCTAAAACTCAAGGATAAAGAGAATGGGAGATGAGACTTCGGCTTATGAGGGATTTCAAAAGAGCCACTAGAAGGTGGAAGGGAGTAGTATCTGGATAACAGAGCAAAGAAAACTATAAGCTACATACTTGCAGGGAGGAGAAACTGATGAGAAACTAGTCACTTCACTGCAGAACCCTGGAAGCCAGCTCATGGATTTTGAGAGCAGACTTTTAAAAAGTTGGGAATGGTATCTCTGTGTGGGCAAATATTAAATAATTTTGTGCTACTAACTCCTTTCCACCAAGGGGGGTAATTTTGAGACCACCCATGTCACAGACATGTCTTGAGTATCATACTTGTGCCAGGCGCTGTGCTGGATACTGGGAATCAGTGACCAGCAAACGACACAGGGTCTGGTCACACTGGGTGTACAGAAATGGGGCTGGGGTGGAGAAATTTAGAAGGTAATTCAAATAAATATATAATTAGCAGTAATCAGCCATCATAAAAAGCTTAACAGAGGAAACTTATAAGTAGGACTTTTTTTGGGTGGGTGGGTTAGGGAAGACTTGAGGATGAACAATTGACCTGAGATGCTGAAATAGGAGTTAATGGTGGAGAGGACTGTAGGAGGAAGTGCATTCCCAGAGGCCAGAAGGGCACAGGCAGAGACATATTCCAGGACTAGAGGGTCAGGCAGGAGAGGAAGGAAAATGAGAAGAGGGGTGAGTGAGGTGAGGCGGAGAACACGCAGCCCCCCAAAGACAGTGGGCCTCCAATCTGCACTGGCTTCAGAGGGTGGAGAGGCCAAGTCAATTGGGGCCCGTAATTGAGAAATGCAGCGACCTATTGACTTTAGTTTCTTGTTAAACTCAGGTGAGCTCACCTCCGTGTCCCTCCTCCCTCTCCTCCCTCTCTCAACATCTCTTTGGCGGTTCCCCCTCTAGGTACCCTGACAGCAGCAGCAACACAGAGCATTTAGCCACCGTCCCACGCAGCTCTGGAGATTGGGTCTTGCGGGCGCAGACAGACTCAGAGGCCTGTTCTTGACGTGGATCAGCACGCTGGGAAGTATCACTGCCGTGATTGGCCATATTCAGTCACTTGCCAACCTAAGCTGTGATGGGTGGAGTCAGTGCGACCCAAGCAAGGAGTGGGTATGTTTCAGCTTAGAACAGTGCATAAGAAGGGCCACAAATCCAATAGAGATCTGCTGGAAGAGGCTCATATCAAGTTCATTTGTCAGTGTGCTGTGAGCCTTGTTTTTTGCTGAGATTTTGCCCTGTAAGTTGTCAGGCAAAGGAAATGTCTCAAAGGGCTCCACTTCATGAAGGACCACCTGATTTGTAGTTCATAAGCTGATATCCTTGTCTATTGAAAGGTCACTCAGGCTCCCCCCTGGGTGGTGGTTCCAAGGAAGGGGCTTGTTGAAGACAGCCAGCAGGAAACAGGGAGATAAGCTGGCACCTGGTAGCCACTTCCCAGGTGAAATAGTAACCCAGAGCAAATAACGACCCCCTAACCAAGGGTGCAAATGACTCTCTGGTACTTTTCCATTGTTATCCCCTGACCACAGGGCACCAGGTGACTCCCCGGTATTTTTCCACTCAGACCTGAGAAGGGGCATATAAAAGACCCCTAGGGCCTCCCTGGTGGTGCAGTGGGTTAAGCAAAATACTATGAAACAAACCACAGCCACTGCAGCACGAGTTTGATCCCTGCTGCCGGCCAGGGAGGGAACCCACATAGTGCAGCAGACCTCTCCTGCTGTGCCCTCTGCTCCCCTCAGCAGTGTACTTCAGTTGACCTGCCTGTTCTGCTCCCTGCTCTCTGTGGTGAATCCTCTCACCCCCCCATACCTCTGGCCTGTATCCCAGTGCTTGTATGCATAAATAAATAAATCTTTAAAAAAAAAAAAAGACCCCTAGCCTGTTCATTGGGTGCATCTTTCCCAGAACCCCTGCTTGGGATCTGTGAATTTCGCCCCAGAGCATAATAAACTTTCCCCTCTTTCTTATTTCCCTTTGCCTTATTCTATCCGCTGCCAACCTCACATATATCCCAACTGTAAAATAAGAGGTTGGGCTATGAGGACTGCTTCCAGTGAGTTGGCAACCTCCAGTGGGTGATTTCAGCCTCACTTGTGAAAAATCCAAAGCACAGTTGTTAAAAATCCAAAGTACAGGGATTAGCTTATTGCAGACATTGGTGTCAGACTAAAGGGTTATAATTCTTGTCCACTTTTTAATTTTTTGTCATTGCGCAGGCTATTTAACGTTGGTGTCTCAGTTCCCACGATTGAAATGAAGATAATATTACCTTGTGAGGATTAAAAAAATTACAGCTTGTATAAGGTGAGTTCTTAAGAAGACCTGGCCAGACACGGGCAAGTGCTACATCTGTGTTTGCAATATTATATGAAAGGCTGAAAGGTTCTAATTCTTAAATTAGAAATAATTCAGGCAACGGATTCCAAAAGCACCCGTTCCTTTATAATAAACGAAGAAGTCCAATAAAGTACGTGGATATAATAATAACAGAGCATTTGTTACATGTCAGGAACTGTACTAAAAGCCCTGCAGCTGTTAGCTCAACCCTCATTCTGATTTTTTTCAGTAACCACGAAAAGCTTAATAAAGGGAAATTACAAGAAGTAGGGTTTTTTTTTTTTTTTTTGGAGGGGTGAGTGGGTTAGGGAAGACTTGAAAATGACAACTGAACTGAGATGTTTAAGTAGGAGTCAGTGGTGAAGCGGTGAATGGTGCAGCTCAGGCTCAGAAGGAAGTGGCTTACGCAAGGTTACAGCCAGTAAAGACTTGAAGCCAGACATCTGTAATTCCAGATCTCATACTCAGTTCACACGCACCTAAACTGCTTCTCCCTTTCACATCCGCAGACGGTAGCCGCAACCCTGGGGCCACTAGAGGCCCGGCTCAGCCCCGCCCCGCCCCGCCCCGCCCCGCCTCGCCTTCCCTTGCTGGCCTTGGCCCCACCCTTTGCCTGGCCCGCGGGCCCCGCGCCTCTCCTCGCCTGGGCCACGCCCACAACCCCGAGCCAGGTGACCCCGCAGTCCCAGCTCCTGGCCCCGCCCCCTGCCCCGCCCCCGCCCCCAGGCCTCGCAGTCGTCGCGGACGCCGTTCTTGCGCATGGAGTCGCCATTTTGCTCCTAGAGACGCTGCCCGGAGACCCGGCGCTTTCTTCTTTCGGCAGCGGAGGCTGCGGCGGGGCCGGGGCTGGGGTCGGGGCCAGGTAGGCGGGCGGGAGACGGCGGCAAGTGGCGGCGCGGACCGGCGGGCTGCGGCATTGCGGGGCGCAGGTGCAAGGGGCGGGGAGCCCCGCGGCGCCGGCTGGTGGACGGGTCGCGATCCCGGGCGGCGGCTGGGGGTACGAAGGGGAGACCCCGGCCTCGCGCCGGAAGCCGCCACCTCCCTTCCTTCTACTGTCGGAGATCGGCCTGGCGCGCGATCGCTGCACCCCATTCCCCAACCCACCCCTCCAGGCACCGGTGCAGTCAAGTCCTAATTGTGGGACCTGCGGCTGGGCAGTTCAGAAAACAATCCTAAAGCAGCCACCTCCGATGTTTAATCGGACAGAACCACTGATTTTAACTTGACTGGCCTTGCTAGTCGCCGACATTGTGTTAGCCCAAAAAGAATAGCACTCAGAACTCATCCAGCAGAGACAGAGGGAGGACCGCAGTGGAATTTTTGGATACTCTGCTTTAAAATGTTTTGCCCCAATCAGTATATTACATTGCTGATAGGGATTTCTCCCTCCCCTACCACAACCCCCCCCCCCCCTTNCCCCAATCAGTATATTACATTGCTGATAGGGATTTCTCCCTCCCCTACCACAACCCCCCCCCCCCTTTTTAGTATTGGCGCAGTTTGGGTGTTTAGTTTTGTAAGAAATGCAGTAGGACTTAGGACTTAAGGAAGTGTGATTTCTAATGTTTAAGAAATTTACATACACAAATAAAAATAATTTTCCTACATTATTGAACCCGGGTCTCCTGGTCTATACCATCATTACCCAGTTTATTAGCGGAGACACAATTCTCTTTTTCACTCAACTTAGGCACTTTTGCATAGTGCTACATACTTACAGTTTTTACGACATTGAATGTACATTAAGAGTTTTACTTAATTATCTCATTATGGAACCTTTCCATGTGTCTTGTGTAACCCTCTTAAAAAAATCTTACAGCGCCCATCATTGAGTTTATAGCTCTTTCTTTCCTTGGAATCAGTTCCCAGAAGGTGAAATACTGAAACAAGATTAGGTATTCCTTCTTTGGCACTTCATATAAATTGTTACTCAAATAAGGTATGTTTACAACAGATATTTCCAATTTGGATACTTGTCCCATTCAGCTCACTGTCATATGGAATTCATTGGGGTGTCAAAGTCATTTTTTGTTGTATTGGGAGACAGTCTGTGCAGTCTGCTGTTGTGTACAACTGTGTACTACAGATAAGACTGAAGCTGAGGTCATGTTTGCAGCTTAGAGCCATGCAGCCTTGTAAGTTTTTTCATCTCCAAGGCTCACTTCCCCATGTCAGAAATAGGTCTAGTACTTGTTTTATTGAGTTGTCATAAGAATTCAGAACACTCAGAAAATGTCAGCCCTAAAAAATCATTTTGATGGATAGATAAGCAAAGAGCCTGGGATCACAGAGGTATGGAAGAGTTATTGAGTTGAGGTTTTACGCTTCTAATTCTCTCCAATACTGATATTTTATATAATGCTTTCTTTGAAGTTTCACTAGTAAAAATAATAATTTATATTTTATGATGACGTAGTTTGCAAATTACTTCCAATTATATTTGTGAATCATTGTAACTCATGGAGGTCAGGGTATTTAACACGTTTGCTGAGCCTCTCCTACATGCCATGTGCAGTTTCAGGTGTTGGAGATATAGCAGAGAATATAGTAGTTAAAAAAGAAAATCTGCTGTTGTGGCCTTACATTTCAGTGGGGAAATAATTTTACCAGGCAACTCTCTCAGCTGTGAGGAAGCAAAAGGTTGAGGCCTTGCAAGTGACCTGCTCATATCCTGGGAGCCCTAGGAAGTGTGGGAGCAAATCCAAGTCTTCACCTTCCCTCTCCTCCTTCTATACAGAAGGTGTTTACCCTAGTGGACACTTTGGAGGGCAGGCATCACACTTTAATTCCAGCCTTCCTCATCTCCTATCTGAATTATGGAGGCATGGTTTTACAGTGACTGCTAGCATCCAAAGCAGTGGTCTTTCAGCATGCCAACTGAACAGGTTCTGTCACATCTCATTCAAAAAGATGATTCGCTCTTTGAAAGGTGCTGAGATTCTGTTAAAAAAAAAAAAAAAGTGTGTTTTTGTGTTGCTTGTAAATCTCACACTTTCCGGAGTAAATTTAGGAAAAATGTTAAAACAACTGTTGTTTATGGGAGGAAAATTGGAGTGTTCTCTTTACTCTCCATTTCACACTACAGCTTTGTGCTAATGAGCCTGCTGCCAGCCCCATCCTGGTGATGATCGTGCTTCTGAGGATAATCTCTAAACCTCACTTTTCTTGAAGCTTGGTAAATTTCCAATAGGGAAAGGATCTAAAACTAGCAACAGCCCTTATGTGTGAACAGCTTGTGAGATGAATAGTCATAGAGTAGTGACTGTACTGACAGCCATTTCCAAGTGGACCCTCCCACCTGGGCTATTTTGAGGGTGTCTTATGTTTTGATTCTAGAAACCAGGTATCTAAAGATGAACCTCAAAGAGAAAAGAGAGCTCAGTTAGGCTGACAAAGGGAACTTAAACCATGATCAATATGGAAATATCACAGAGAAGAGACTACATGGAGGCAAGAGAACCATCTTGAGACAGGTTGAAGGCTATCTTACAGAAAAGTTACTTGATGTTTCCCATAAATCTTTGAGGAAAGGAAAGGACCAATGGGTGGAGGCTTCTGGGAGAGCAATCTTTTTTTTTTAAGTCAAATTTATTTTCTTACATCTTTATTAATTTTTGTATAGTATTTGATTTCTCATGTGTAGTCCCAGTAGTTCTCCCACCACCATAGCACCCATGATCTATCACTGTAGTCCCTGTTTTGACCTTTTCCTCTGTGTGTCCACTGCTGTGTGCCTCAGATCTATGGTCGGCTTTTTTCTTTGTTTGGTTTCTCTCTATCCCACATATGAGTGAATCCATCAGATATATATCTTTTCTCTTTCTGACTTATTTTAACATAGTCCCTTCCAGCTCCATTCATGTTGTGCAAATGGCATGACTTTATCCTTTTTGATTGCCACATAATAGTCCATTATGTATATATACCACATCTTCTTGATCCATTAATCTGCTTTAGGGGATTTAGGTTATTTCCATATCATGGCTATCGTAAATAGTGTTGCAATAAACATAGGCATGCAGGCTTCCTTTTGGATTAGTGTTTTTGTGTTCTTTGGGTAGATTTCCTAGGAGTGTTTTATGATAGATCCGTTTTTAATGTTTTGAGGAACCTCCACACAGCTTTTCAGAGAAAGCGGTATTTGTGCATTCTAAGGAAGAATTTGGAATGAATGGGCCCTCAGGAAGTGGGCACCAGTCTCAGGCCGTTTACACATCTGGAGTGTTTTCTTGGCAGGAGTTTCATAGATGGGTCGGACTTCCTCTCAGATCTCTTTTTAACCCCAAGATACTTCATTCTAAGTGCTCTCAGTCCTTCCAAGAATGCTGATGCACTTTAAGTAGCTTCTTATTTGAAGGTTGGCAATGTGAAAAGATGAGTGTCCCATGCATATTACTGTACTTGTTTGATATTAACCATAACATGAAGTTGATTCGTGCATAGCTTTCATTTGCTAAGCATATCTGTTACATGGGGCACTGTGTTCAGTGCTCTACAGAAATTAATTTTGTGTAAGTCTGAGAAACCAATATTCGCAGCTGTGAGGGCAAGGCCAGTAGAAGCTAAGTAACTTAAAGGCTTTCGGTGAGTCGAGCGGGTGTAGGAGCCAAGATGCAAACATGGCTTCAGACCCTTTCCTAGATCTGTACCCACTGCTCCTGAACACCAAGATTGGTTGAGAGATGATGTTAGAAGGCACCTAAGATCACTTCCAACTCTTGAGTATTGATGATTAAATGTGTTATTTCATTTATACCAGCCACTGCCTGACACTATGCTACAAAACAGGGCTCAGCCACTTTCTCAGTAGGGGGTCAGATAATAAATATATAGGCTTTGTGGGCCATAGTCAGCTCTGCCATTGAATCCACAGACAGTTCATAAACAATGAGGGTGACCGTGTTTCAATACAATTTTATTTATAGAAATAGCTTTGGAGGGACCAGATTGGGCCCAGGGGCTAGAGTTTGCTCATCGCTGGTCTGAAGCCACTTTCCATGGTAGGCTGCAGTGATCCTCCTTGGTCTCAGGTCTTGGGTCAGTGTTGTAAACGTTTCTGTTTACAATTCATGGGTTTTGGGTACCTTCCATTGTAGTGCCCTATATCTCCCTTTGTAGAAGGCCCCTTAAGAGGTGCTATGTGGGGAGTTCGCACTCCCCTAGCCTGATGGCGGGACCGTGACTTGCACCACACCGTGACCCAGTGGGTCCCTTCTTGCGGGTACTGCAGAGACATACCCTGTGCACAAGGACGCATTTCAGGATGGCGACCTCCTAAATGTGGGCTCTCTGCACCACACACACCCGGCAGCAGTTACAAAGGACAAGACGGGCCTGTGTTTCCCAGCCCAGATTGTCAGCAGACATTGCTCAACAGAGATGCAGATTACAGGTAGATTTGTACAATGATGCTTTTTAGTGTTACAAAAGTATTTCCCATACATTATTTTTTATGGGGGTGGTGTCGCTCATGTGATGGGTGTCCATACTTAACTACGAAGAACTGAGGAGGTGGGTGAAGTGGAGGCTGGGGTTGGGGCTGGTGGCTTTAGCCTTAATGATCTTGTTTCAGTTTTTTATAAGGAGAATGTATTTTTATATTACGTGTGCAATTCAAATTTAAGAATAACATAAATGATCTGTATGGCTTCAGGCCCTTTTGTAATCTCCAGCTCTCCCATGCCGAGAAGACAGCCAACTGAGGCAATGTAGTGGGCTGACTGGGAAGGTGCCCCCGACCCCCACTGCCTACTCCGTCCTTGCTGTTTCATCCAGTCCAAGTCTTCCCTGTATGACAAGGGCACTCAGGCCAGAGAGTGGAAGGTGGAAGGGCATGTTAGTAGTTGGGGGTGGGTGTAGGGAGGGGACCTAGAACCTCAGCTGCTAACTTCCTGGCCATGGTCCTTTTTGTTTGTGCCCTGCTGCCTGCCATTTGGGTGGTCACTTCACTTTCCTTCAAGGTGATTATTGAGTCTACCTTGTGTTCCAGTTGAGAAAAGGCAGATGGCAAGGTCAGTGTTAGAGATGACTCAGGGAATCTTAGAGGCAAGGCCAGGGAGAGGGGGGTGGAGGGTGTTCATGGTAAATAGGTATTATAGGAAAATGGGCATAGATGGGTCATTTATTCATCATTTAAGGATCAATCAGTTCATATCCTTGCTAATGGCTCTGCCATTTTTCTGTGTGTTAATCCAGGAGGAATTTTGTTGTCAGAGAATAAAAGGAGGTTGTCCATAATTGACTTTAAGCAGCAAACAGTAAAACACTGAGCTCTTCAGCTCCACCTTTCTTGTAAGTTTATCATTTATTCCCAGTGGTCATGAAAATTAGTTAAATTATCTGATAACATCTTTCCATAAATTTGGAACCCTGAGATCCAAATAAGCTTTCTGTTTATTCATGTATTACTTAAATTAGCAACTCTGTTACGGTGAAAACTAACTTCTTTTAGCTAAACTTATTTGCTATTAAAAAATAGTCCATCCAGGTATATGTAATCTCTTGTGGCAGTTCTTGATATTTTTATATCCTTCTAGGCTCTGAGAATTGGAAAATCAAGAAGGTTTTGATGTTTTGTGTGGCGCCACCTGAATTAGAAACCAAGATGAACGTAACCAAGGGAGGTCTGGTGTTGTTTTCAGCAAATTCTAATTCATCATGTATGGAACTTTCAAAGAAAATTGCTGAGTGAGTTATAACCAGACCATTAAAATCTGTTCTCATTATGTAATGTTTTAAACTTGATAATTGGATTAGCCCTGATTGTTACAGCAGATATTCTGTAGTTAACCTTCTTGTCATCTATGTATATATGTTGGGCTAATCTTTTGTAAACTGTTGTAACTTCCTACACATTCATTCGACAGATAATTTATTTAGTAAAGATTTATTTTATTTATTTTGTGTAGAAGAACTGGGTTGTAGGCCACAGATGCCAGGGGGAGGGGAGGAGGTGAGATAGAGTGGGGAGCAGAACAAGCGATCTAGTGAGATACACTGCTGAGGGAAGCAGCGGGTGAGACAGAAGAGGTCGCTGCACCATGTGGGTCACCTCTCTGACTGGGGATCGAACTCACGCTGCAGTGTTGGGATAGCTTGATAGTGCTGAGACTTAACCCCTGCGCACCAGGGAGGCCCTGATTCAACAGATCCTTATTGAATGCCTCATGAGTGCCAAAGATTGTCAGGTGCTGCATATGTATCGAATTATTTTGAGTATAAAGAACAATAAAGAAAATAGTTTATAGATAATAGTTTGACATAATTTTAGTTATTGATTAAGTAAATATTGAACTCTTACTATGTACTAGGCCTTATCTAGATGGTAGACGTTAACAGCCAACAAACAGTACCAGGACAGGATCTTCTTACGTTTATGAGGGGAACCAGAAGAGAAGCAAGTCAAAACAAACGATTATTTCAGATTGTTTAAATGCTATAAAGGGGCCTTCCTGGTGGTGCAGCGAGTTGAGCTCGGCATTGTGAAGCATCTGCTGCGTAGTAGCGCGAATTCAATCCCCAGCCAGGGAGGTGTCCCACGTGGCTCAGCAGGCCTCTCCTGCCTCGTCCACTGCTCCCTTAGCAGTGTATTTCAGTCGATCTGCCTGTTCTACTCCCCACTCTGTCTCTGGTGAATCCTCTCACCTCCCACGACTCTGGCCTGTACCTCAGCTCTTGTATGCATAAATAAATAAATCTTTAAATGCTATGAAGAAAACAGTGTGCGAGGAGGGGTGGGGGCTGGTGGCTCTGCTTTAGCTTGCATACTCAGGTGCCTTTTAAACCAAAGGGATGGTATGTGAGTTGAGAAATTGAATGAACCACTGAGTGAGAGTGGGGGCAAAGCCATCAGCAGAAGAAGCAACAGATTTAAAGGCCCTATTGTGTGCAGGGGGATGTTTTGGTGCATCCCAGGAACATGGCTGGAGTATAGAGAGCATGAAGAAATGGTCAGTGAGGCTGAAGCGGTAATGTAGGCCTTCTTGGGTAGACGTAGGGTTGGATGAGGTATTAGGTAATGAAGTGACAACAATTTAGTATCCACTTTAAATGTATTTATTTGGCTTTACTTTGTTTTTTATCAATTTATGAATCATCTTCAAGCAGTAACAATATTGAGTCTGTTCTGTTACCTTTCAACTTTTTCTTCCTTTCTCTAGGCGGCTGGGAGTGGAGATGGGCAAAGTGCAGGTTTATCAGGAACCTAACAGAGGTGAGGTCTCTTGGATATGCATAATATTGATCTTTTTGTGGAATGTGGCATTCTGTCTCAGCTCTTTATCCTCTACTGTTGGGACAACTGGACTCGGCATGCAGTTAGTTCTGTTAACAGGAAGTGAGGCTGGCAAAGTGGGTGAGAGTGGTATTTTATCTCTCACTAATATGAGCTAGGTATAGAACCCTGGGGTAAGTCACATCTGGGGGCTTGAACTCTAGTGCTTAAACCTTGTCCAATTGAAACCACACACACACACACACACACACAGAGTAGCTGATCAGCTGTATGGAAACATTGGCTTAGTCATTGGTTGAATTTATGTCACCTTAGGCAGGATGAGTAAATACTGTGCAGCCCACGGTATTGTTATTCTTCACCTCCATGTATACTGCTATGGGTTAATCTGTAGGAAATCTTGTTAGGGAATGCTTTTTGTTAATTGATCTGTAAAATAAACATCCAAAGTTGTAAAAAGTGTATGTTGCTTCATCTTTGTAATTGCTTTAGAAATGGTGGGTGTTTGACCATTCTCTAGCAGGTGTGAGAGGAGAGCTTGCATGGACTAGAGAGTTCTACAGCTTATCCCTGGCAAGTTATTTAATCTTTCTAGTCAGCAAATTGGGTACTGAGTGGGATGATTTGCGTGTCTTAACGTAGTACTTGCGTAGTTGCTTATTAAATATTAGTTCCTTTTCCACTGTAGGATTTTGTCAAGTACTTAAGTATTATAGAATCTCCAAGAGTCTTTGAGGACAAGGACAACTTTGTCCTTCCCCTGTTCATTTCTCCATGACTGCCTCCTTTCCTCTCTGCCAAGATCCCCATGTGGCTTTAGTAAGAAAACAATGTAATTGAAGAAAATATGCAGGGAGTTTGGAAGATTCTGCTGATGAAGAGAGCAGGATGATGTCCTGTGTCTAGTCTGGAAGGGAGGGCTTTGGCAAGATGAAAGAGTGGTGGTAGAAATTCAGGAGGAGGTTGGTCCACTCTGCAGGTTGGTGCATGGTGGGAGAGAATATACTTGGTGTCTATTGGGAAGGAAGGAGGGAACTAACATTTGTAGATTCCTGACTGTCATCAGTTATTGAAAATTGAGTTTGGGGATGGTGTTAGGTACGGGGTGCCAGAGGCAGCGGAGTTAGAATTCTAATCCAGATCTCCCTGACTCTGAAACTCATTTTCTTTCTGTGGCACTACTTTCCTTTGTTAACTTTCTGTTTTTTTCCTCAACATTTTTAGTGAAAATGTTCAAAGATTAAAAAAGAAGGGAAGGATAATATAATAGACAGCCATATGTATACACACCACCTGGAGTCAGTAAATACTTTGCTGTGTGATTATGTAACATTTTGCTGTGATTATGTATATGTGGAACTATTTGAAATAAGTAGCAGAGATTGATACTTAAGCCCTGAGTACTTGACCATCCATCTCCTGAAAATAAGGACTTCTCCTTCATAAGTAAATGCTGTTGACATATTTAATGAAACTACTAGTTCTTCAGTCATTTAAGAACTATTCTCTATTAAAATTTCCTTAGTTGTCCTACAGAGCCTTATATACCTGTTAATTTTTTGTTTTGACTTTAGTTTCTCTTATCTAGAAGTGTCCCCTTACCTTTTCTTCCTCTTATGTTGACTTTTTGAAGAGGTTGTCTATAGAATGTCATTCTGGATTTGTCTGTTTCTTTGAGACTTGTCACACATATTTTGAGAATAAGGATATTGAACTTTATTGCTTTGACTTTAACAGCATTCTAACATTTTGTGCCTAATACTTCTAGTTATTACTGGTTAAAGGAATGAGTATATCATTTCTTATAAGAATAGGTTCAGGGGAGAGAAGAGGGGAAGGGTGGAGGGCAGACGGGAGCACGGGGCACTGAGGTGATGGTGCACTGGTGTTACGGTGATGGGGAATACCTGGGGATTAAAATTGATGTCAAATATAAAAAAAAAAAAGAATAGGTTCAGCTCTCATTGCTCATATACAAAATTGAGGACAGATTTATTTGTTTCAAGTCAGGAATGCAATTCCCTCTTCTCCATGTCATGTGACTAAGCATGTTTAGAAAGTTTAATGGGCAGGATGTTTATTATCATTTATAACACTGAAACCTTAATGCATTTTGTAACAATTCCATTTCCATATTTACTGTGACTTCGGGGTGTGATACAGATTTTTTTATATATTTTTAAAAATGTAAATTATATGCCTTCTTTACCCCTCCTCTCTTTTTTCTTTTTCTGCTAGAAACAAGAGTACAAATCCAAGAGTCTGTGAGGGGAAAAGATGTTTTCATCATACAGACTATTTCAAAGTGAGTATTTACCCCACAGAAGTGTTGTAGCTTTCTGGGTTTTGGTTTGGACATGAGTATTTAGAATAATGAGGTTAGACAAGAAGATTGAGATAATTTCATAGTGAAAATATCTTACTCCCTTAATTTTTCTGACGTAACTGCTGCCTCTGTGTTCTTTGAGTGTTAGAAGGGCGGAATTTACCAAGTATTAAGAGTAGAGACTCTTTTTGCTTATTTTTTCATTGAATAAATTTGACATAGAACATTATAAATTTAAGGTGTGAACTGTGTTACTTTAGTACATTTATATATTATAATATTATCATAGTGATATTTATGTAACTATGTAGTATTGCCTCTACTCACTATATTAACTCAATATATCTTATTCTACTACTTGTTGCAAGTTTATATCCTAAACATTAATCTTATTTTTACATCCCCATTTTACTGCCTCTTATTGGTTTGACTTTTGAGATTTTAGGTGTAATTGATACTGTGTACTTGTAACTTTTCTTACTTAGCATGAAATAAATACCCAGGTTCCATCCATGTTGTTGCAAATGGTGAGATGTGACTCTGTTTTTTCACAGCAAATAATATTTCATTGTGTGCTATCCCACCTCTTCGTTATCTGTTCACTCATTTTGTGGCCTTTAGGTTGGTTGCTTACCGTGGCTATTGTGAATAAGAGTGCTTTTCTTTTAAGTATATAACCAGCCCCTTTGGCAGTTTCTTAGTCCTCTAGCCAAAACCAACACCCTGATTTCGTCTCTGTTTCAGTTGGCATTGTTCTGTACTGTGTTGGAGGCTTATGTTAGAGCAGGGATTCTTAGTTGTAGCTAGACTGTAGAAATCCCGGATGTCATGGTTTTCTTTGTGAAACATGGGGATGAGAGTGTAATATAGAGGAGTTAATATGGGGCGATTTTGGTGTGGCAAGTTCCTTTCTGATGTTGGGGTCGCAGGCTGACTGGAAAGGTGGCTGATGGTGGGGTGGGGTGGGGGTCTGCAAGCTCTCTTCGGTGTACTTTTCCCAGTGAAGAGGGGAGTAGGGTCATAGACTGATAATCAGGAGGCCTCCGTCATGAGAAGGCAGGAATTCATTGGTTTCTTTTTTGTATCTGGAGTGTTGGAGAGAGCAGTATATTGCTGGCTCTTTGTTGGGACAGGGAAAGACTGTCTTGAGTCTTACATTTCTTTCTGGGCTTTTCTTTGGGGTTACAGGGATGTCAACACCACCATCATGGAGCTCCTGATTATGGTGTATGCATGTAAGACCTCCTGTGCCAAGAGCATCATCGGGGTGATTCCCTACTTTCCATACAGCAAGCAGTGCAAGATGAGAAAAAGAGGCTCCATTGTTTCTAAATTGCTGGCTTCGATGATGTGCAAAGCTGGTAAGGATGGCAGATTTTTGAAAATTAATTGGGGGCCTGGGAGTTTTAGTTTTACCTTAGAAATCCTAGAACATAGTCTTAACTAAATTAGAATGCTGGAGAATAAAATTTGTGATGCAGTTTTTAAAAACAGTTAATTTATAATGAGAAAACTGTATAGAGAATTCCCTCTTGCTCCCAACTCCTGAAAGCACAAAAGTGATGAGAATGACCTTTTTTTCCCTTAAAATTCTTTGTTTAAAACTTTGCACTTGAGCGGGTGGGGAAAAATGACATTGAAATGACATGCCACAATCATGTTCAGTTTGTTTTTAAAGGGAAAAAGACATTTGGAACCCAACTATCTTGACACAGCAACTATTTTTATGTTAGCCTCTTCCCTTCCCCAGGACAGATTGGCATATTTTCCAAACCATGTATTATTTTGTATTGTGCATTTTCAGGTAACATCTTAAATGCTTCTTCCTTGTTTCTCTGTATATTTGTCAGAGTTGTTGTATATGACTGTGTGTATATATATAATTTTAGAAAGTACATATCACAGAGTATTGACACTCACAAATATGTAGTGCAAGAATAAAAAGTTGGGCCTTCCTGGTGGCACAAAGGGTTAAGTGTCAGCACTATGAAGCTGTCCACAGCCACTGCAGCACGAGTTTGATCCCTGGCCAGGGAGCTGACCCACATGGTGCAACAGACCTCTCCTGTCTCACCCGCTGCTCCCCTCAGGGGTATATTTCAGTTGATTTGCCTGTTCTACTCCCCTCTATGTCTCTGGTGAATCTTCTCTCTCACCATCCTGCACCTCTGGCCTGCACCCCGGCTCTTGTGTGCATAAGTAAGTAAAGTAAATATATATATATATAAAAGAATTAAAAAGTTCCCATGTTACTACATTTCAACACTAACTGTTGTAGCATTCCAAAGATAGAAAACAAAGGAACATTTTATAAAACCTGAAACCCACCAACTCCGTGACAGGCAGACTGCTGAAGGGAGAGGTGGGCTCGCCAATCTGGAAAAGTTCTGTTTTCTCTTCCACATTGCCTCTGCATGGTCCTCTAGACACCTTTTCCTGCTCCTTTGAGCAACTTTCCTTTTAAAATTTTTTAAACTGAATCCTCCTTATACTTGTCTGATAACCACGTGAGATATACTTGAAGGAAACAATGAGGGGTGAAAGTTCATATCTTAAGACAGTATTTGGCAAATGTGATTTTGCCATGCTTATAGGGAAACTTCAAGGCCATGTATGTAATTTCCTCTAATGGAATTATGGAGACATTTGCTATATTAAGATTTTAAATTGATGTTTAAAAAAAAATCAGTTCTTTGTGTAAGAAGCTACTCAGTCTTTACCTGAGTAGGGAAAAACAGTTCTCCACCTTTTTCATGTCTCCTTTACCGCTCCTCCAGAACACGTCACTTCTCACACCTCTGGTCACCAAATGTGTGTGTGGTTGTCTCTGTTCCAGGCACTTCTCCACAACTCCAGATGGAGTTGGGGTTCTATAGCTCAGTCCTGACATAGTGTTAGACCCACAGGTTAAGGACTCAGCTCCAGGAGACTTCCTGTGCCCCCCTTGGATGCCAGTCACAACTCTAAGCTGTTACCTCTGCTGCTAACAGATTGGCTAATCTGAGGTTCCTATGACTCCCTCTTATTTGCTAGAGTAACCCAGAGAACTTGGGAAAACTGTTTGCTTACTGCTTACCAGTTTATTATAAAAGGATGTGATAAGGGGTCCAGATGACAGATGTATTGGGCCAGCTGCGTGCGAAGGGCTTTCATGCCTTCTCTGGGTACTATTCTCCCAGCACCTCCATGTTCGTTAGCCTGGAAGATCACTGAATTCCTCATGATCAGGCACTAACTCCATTTCGGCCCCTCTCCTCTCTTTGGACAGTGGGGGCTGAGGCTGAAAGTCCCCAACTTCTAACCATGGTTTGGTCTTGCTGGTACCCAGCTTCATCTAGGAGCCCACCCAGAGTAGCCTTATTAGGACAAGACACACCTTTGTCACCCAAGAAAATCTAAGGGGTTTAAGAGCTCTGCGTCAGGGATAAGGTAAAAAAATCAAATATTAGAACCAAAAATACTCAGGATATAAAGGTGCTCGCTCAGGAAATTATAGGGTTTTAGGAGCACTGGGCCAGAATCAGGGGTGGAGACCAGTATATCTACCTTTGTCTCACATTTTCATTATACTGAAAAAAAAGGTGCTATATGATTTTTTTTTAAGATTTAAAAAATTTATTTATGCACACAAGAGCTGGGGTACAGGCCAGAGGCTCAGGAGGATTCACTAGAGACAGAGTGGGGAGCAAAACAGGCAGATCGACTGAAACACCACCGAGGGGAGCAGTGGGCGAGGCAGGAAAGGTCTGCTGCACGACGGGGATCCCCTCCCTGGCCAGGGATCGAACTCACACACTGTGCAGTGGATGCTTCACAGTGTGGTGCTCAATCCACTGCGCTACCAGGGAGGCTGCTAAGTGTTTTTGATGAGAGCAATTTTTAATAATTTACTCATCTAAAAACTAATTTTATCCATAGTGTCTTATTTATATAGTACTTACTTCGTCCATCTTTCAAATTAGTTACTTAGATTTCTGTGTCTGCTTTCTTTTCAAAGGTCTAACACATCTTATTACTATGGATTTACACCAGAAGGAAATTCAGGGCTTCTTCAACATTCCTGTTGATAATTTAAGAGCATCTCCCTTCTTATTACAGTATATTCAAGAAGAGGTAAGCTATCTCAAAACTTAATTTTAACATTCTGTTTAAGGTTGAAAGATACATTTCCATTTTCTTAGGCTGTCCATAAAGAATTAAACTTGATGTGTTCTGCTTATAATTGTATTTATAAATATAATTCACTGTGTTAAAAATTATTAATCTGAATTTTTTTTTGATTCCCAAGTAATCTTCAAAAAATTTTAAAAAATTATTTTAACTTTGGGTCACAGTTTTGCTCTTCCATATGTGCATATGTTCTACTCACCCTCCACCAAAGCACCTGTGCCACTACCCACCTCTGCTCCTCTTCCCCCACACCCTCTACCTTCTTCCTCTATTCCCTCTGGTAACCATTAGATCTTTTAAACTGCAATTTATTTCTTTTGCTAAAATTTTGATTTTGATGAAGTCTAGTTTATGTATGTTTCTTCTATTAACTCATATTTTTGCTATAGCTAAAAAAGCACCAAACCATTAACATTTCCTGCTATTTTGTGGGTTTTAGTTTTAGCTTTTATATGTAGGTTGATCCATTTTGAGTTAATTTGTATATAGAGTATGAGGTAGGGGTCCAACTTCATTCTTTTACATGTAGGTTTTCTAGTTGTTCCTAAAAAAACTGTTCTTTTCCCCACTGAATGATTGTCAGAAACCTCTTTCAAAAAACAATGGGCTATAGCTGTTTGGGCTTATTTCTGGACTCTGTTTTGTTCTATGTGTTTAGCTAAGGCCAGTACCATATTCAGTTTTGATTGCTATATGTAGCATTATAGTAAGGTTTAAAGTTGGGAAGTGTGAGTCCTCCAAATTTGCTCTTCTTTTTCAAGATTATTTTAGTTATTCAGGCTTTGCAGCTCCATATAAATTTAAGGCTTGACTTTTCTGTTTCTGCACAAAAACATTGAATTGTATTGAATCATAGACTGCTTTGGGCAGTATTCCCATCTCAACACTGATAAGTCTTCTAACTATGAATATGAGAGCTCTTTTCATGTGTTCACATTTCTCTAATTTCCTTAAGCATTGCTTTGTAGTTTTCAGTGTACAAGTCTTTCACTCCCTTGGTTAAATTTATTTCCAGAATGCTATCATACATGAAATTTTTATCTTAATTTCAAACTTTTGGATGGCTCATTGTTGATGAATAGAAGCAAACTGATTTTAGTGTGTCGGTCTTGTACCTGCAACTCTGCCCAACTCATTTACTAGCTCAAATAGCTTTTTTATGTTGTATGTATAGGGTTTCCTACATAAGAGATCATCGCATCTATGAATGGAGACAGTTTGACTTCTTTCTTTCCAGTTAGGGTACCTTTTATTTCTTTTCCTTACCTAATAGTTCTGGCTAGAACTTCTAGTACCATGTTGAACAGCAGCAGTGAAAGTGGGCATCTATGTCTTCTTCTTTACTAGAGGGTGAAAGTGTTCAGTTTTTCATTGCATCTTATGTTAGCTTTAGGTTTTTCAAAACAACTCTTCTAGACAACTCTTTTTATAGTCTATAGATTTCTAGGCACCTTTTTCCTGTCAAGAATATTGGTCTTCCCCCTCCTCCAGCAATTAACATAGGCCCCCATTAGTGAAATTGCATTTAGGTATTTTTAGAAGAAAAAAAAATGAAGTATTCTGGTTATTTATTTTAAAGTTATCCACAGAAACTTACAAACTCTAATATATATAAACTATAATTTACCTGAATGTGATCCTCACCTGGAGGAAATAGAAAAAAGAGAGAAACATCTTGATAGGGGAAAAAAAAAAGTGGGCCAGGCAGAGAGAAAGATGAGAGGGCAAGTTTGAATATCCAGGACACGGTCCAGTTCAGAACCATCTAGATGGAGAAACCTATAGTTTGGGAAGAAATAAAGCAGTCAGTCTAGACTTCATAGGCTAGTATGGTCTTGTGGTCCTTTGGGAGATCCACTTGATGCCCGGCATGTTGTGTGCTGACATCTTGAGGCCTGAGTGGCAATAGCACCCCCCAGAGGCCCTGCCGGTTCCATGAGTCAGAGCAGCAGCATCCGTGGCTGATCCTAAGGTCAGATTGGAAGTTCCCTGCATAGCCTGAGTCACTGCCCCTTAGTGCAGGCCCTTTGTTCCTTTCACCTGAAAAGTCCATTTTAGGTTTCACGTCGACAAGGTTAGAGTTGAATTGACCCTAGACTGTGGTTAGGCAAGCTAGGGAAATGGGTCTTTATTTTGATGTGAACTCATGGTGGTAACCCCAGACATTTCCGGTTTAAAATTTTTTGTCCCTACTCTTCAATGAATCCCTTCATTCATATAAATAAATTAAAACAAGTTATAAAAAATTCTAACTTAAAAACTGTAACTTAAAATGTTGAGGAATTCAATTACTTTTTTATAGTTATTTGCTGTAGGCCTTTGGTTTTCTGTCATATCTGACTGTAGAGAGACCATATCTTACTGTCCTCAACTTAAAATGCCTCAACTAAGGTTTTTGTGATGTCACCAAGGAGAGAGAAAACTTTGTCAGTTATACCGTGACACAGCACTGCATGTCCCTCAGTGATCCTGCTCTGCACATTTGCTGTTCACGCATTCCTGTTTCACAGCTGTGTTTCTCTTCAGTTGTCACTGGAATCAAAGCTCTTTCTTGCAGAGTCAGGGGAACTTAAAACTTTTGTCATCCGTAGTAGTCCCTCCTTACCCATGGAGGATGCATTCCCAGGCCACCAGGAAATCTTTGAAACCACTGATAGTGCCAGTCCTGTATCTGTTGTGATTTTTGCCTATGATAAAATTTTACTTTATAAATGAGTCACAGTTAGAGACTAAAAACAAATAAAACAGGACAATCACATTGCAGTAAAATCCTGTGAATTCATCTCTCTGAAAATATGTCACCTGTAATATTTTTGGACTGCAGTTGACTGAGGGTAACTAGAGCCGTGACTAAAGGGGGGTAATTGCCTTGGAGTTTGTCTGTTTTTCCTGTTTGGGTCGCACTGCTGTGCATGTGTTAGGCAGCCCTTCTCAGTTCACTTCTCTCACAGCTTCTGTTTACTGGTGTGTGTGTGTAATCTTCCTTCCTTAGGTCCCATAAAGCTTTTGATTGTTACCTTGCAAGAGAATACCGCTTCCCCAGTGGTGAGCTTTTCAATTACCCATATGAAAGCTATACCCTGCTGCCCTCTTCCTGTCTTTCTGTATGTATAACTGCTCATTTTAATGCTGAATCTTAGCAAATGTTCAATAGCAAAAGATTCCAAATGAGACTGATATTTTAATTGTTTTATGAAAGGCTTTTAACATTGAGTTGATTGTTCTTTAACACATTGGTTTCTTCTGTATGCCGTGACCAAGATCCCATTAGTCACTTGTTTGGACTGCACTTATTTGGAATCTGGCAATTACTTGTGATTCAGGTTGGATGGATATCGTCCTCGCACTATGAAATTACATGTAATTGGGATTTGTGAGGACTTCCTGTTGATTTTATGTAAACATCTTTATACCATGTTAGCAGGTTTTGCTGGCACTTAGATATGAACTACTAACTAAACCTACTTTTTTCTTAAAAGAAATCTGTGAGGCTCATACATTAATAATTTTTCCTAGGTAAGTATTTCTTCATTTTCCAAAGGAAAACTTTACTTTGAACATTTTCTCTTTTTGGAAAGCTCTGATGTGACTCGATGATATTTCTGAGTCTGGTGGGATGTTCCTTTTTATGACTTGTCGGGTGTCGGTGTGAATGACCTCATGGCACATGGCAGTGACCCCTGACTTCCCATCTGTCACAGATCCCAGACTACAGGAATGCAGTAATTGTGGCCAAATCTCCAGCCTCAGCCAAAAGGTAGGTGTGAGCTCACAACTGTTCTTCATTTCTTCATTCAAGCATCTTCTCCCCAGTTGGCCCGAGTGTTCTGGACTCTGCTTCAGATGAGGGATCCAGTCTCAAGTGGCTGGACACTGGACCCTTACCTCTCAGTGGACTGATCATTTGAAAGATTGTTCTACCAGCTCCATTTATTAACTAATCATTTATTTTCCTACCCCCACCCACTCCAGTTGGTGGCTGCCAGTCCTGTTTCTTGACCAAAGCCATCCAGATCTGAGGACTCCCACCCTAGCACTTCCCTTACTTGCTGATCTTCCAGTCTGGAATTTAGAAGACCAGGCAATATGCTTTGTAGTTGTTTACTGCCTCTCATACAAGTAATTTAGTAATTTATTAACAGAATTGAATCTAGTGGAGAGGTCATTTATGGGTGTGTGTTAAAAGGTAATATTTTACAAAACTAAAACACCCCAGAGTATATAAATGGGGTGAGTTACATATTAACCCAAAGTAGATGAGTATTTTAATGAATACATTACTTAAAGTATTGGGTTGTGAAGATTTCATATACCAATGATTTCTGGAGAAAATTGGCGAGGGGAAGAACAAAATCAAATGTAGGAATAAAGACTTTTCCATAAAAAACTCTTAAAGTTATTTCTCACGACTGAATGCCTCTGCTTACTGGTCATTATTGAATCCTGTGTGAAGAAAGAAAGCATACGGCACCTCCAGTGTGGGCCCACAGCCTGTTAATAATGAAGACTGAAGGAGAGCAGACATATACAGTAGGCCACTGACTTAGAGCATATTACAGATAAGTAGTTTTCCCTTACAAGAATGACAGTATATTAAGTAATTTAAGTTGGCATTTGTGATAAAACACGAATTGCCGTGGTCTTGAACCACCTCCCAGTGCAGCTACATGGAGCCCAGCCATCATGCCTTCCTCAAGAAACTGTCAGGGGGTTCCATGGATTTGCCTCTTCTGGATTTGATAAACAAACCGATTCATTTTGGAATCCAAACATTTTCCAAATGCTTTTTTCTAACATTGATAGAAAGAAAGGCTGGTTTAATTTCATGATTTTTTTCCTCCGATATACATGCTTTTTAAAATTAAGGTGAAAATCACATAACATACATTTCACTGTTTTAAATATACAGTTCCTTGGTATTTAGTGCATTCACAATATTGTACAGCCACCACCCCCTCTGCTCCCAAAACTCTTTCCTCATCCAGAAGAATAGCCTGTACTCAGAAATAATAATTTTCCATTCTCCCTTCTTCCCCCAACCCCTGGCAACCACTAATCTACTATCTGTCTTTTGGATTTGCCTCTTCAGGATTGCTCATGTAAATGGAATCACATAATCCGTGGCCTTTTGTGTTTGCCAAGTTTAATCCATAATGTAGCCTTTATCAGTAATTCATTCCTTTTTAGTGCTCAATAAAAATTCCCTTATTTGGATATGCTGCAGTTGATCCATTTATGCATTGATAAATATTTGGGATATTTCCATCTTCTGGCTATTATGAATAGTATTGCTGTGAACTTTTCCAGACAAGTTTCTGTGTTGACATTTTATTTTCACAATTTTTTTTCCTCTGATATACATGCTTTTTAAAATTAAGCCGAAAATCACACATCATACATTTAACTATTCTAAATACACAATTCAGTGGTATTAAATGCATTCACAGTATTGTGCAGCCACCACCCCTCTCTAAGTGAGTTTCATTCCTAAGTGAGTCTCATTTCTGGTTTGTGTGTACCTAGGATTAAAATTGCTCAGTCTTGCAGTCATTCTGTGCTTACATTTTTCAGGATCCACCAAACTGTTTTTCAGAGAAGTTATAGCATTTTAAGGGTTCCAATTCCTTCATATTCTTATCAACTTATCTTTGTTGTTGCTGGTGCTTGTGTGCCTGGTGTTATGTATGAATTCATCCCTAAATCCAAGGTCAATAAGTTTTTTTTTTTCAATAGCTTTATATCCACTATTTTCTTTTTTTAAAATTAGATTTATTTAATTATATTTGACATCATTTGTAGTCCCCAGGGAGTTCCCACCACCATTTCACCCGTGCGCCATCACCTCAGCCCCTTGTGCTCCTTCTACCCTTATCCCCATCTTTGGCCCCCCCGCTCCCCGCCCCCCCACCCCGTAGTCCCTTTAGTTTTATCTTTGACTGTTTGGTCTTGTTGAGTTTTTTTTGTTGTTGTTTGTTTGTTTGTTTTTGGTTGTAATTGCCCATTTCAAGCTCAGTAAGTTTTACCCCTGTTTTTTCTTAATAGTTTTAGCTCTTGTATTTAGGTTATTGATCCATTCTGAGGTAACTTTTCTATGTGGGTTAAGGTAGGGGTCCAGCTTCTTTCTTTCCCTTGTGGTTATCCAGTTGTTCAGCACGATCTGTTAAAGAGACGGTCTCTTCATCATTGAATGGCTTTGGCACCCTTCTCAAAAATCAGTTGGCCACAGATGTTTGGGTGTATATCAGACTCTCAGTTCTGTTCCATTATGTATGTGCTAGTACCATACTATTTTGACTGCTGTAGCTCTGTAGTAACAGTCAGATCAAAACATTCCTGAGTCGAAATGGGGATACTAACTCACACTGGTCTCCACTGACACAAATGAGGGAGTGACCTCGTTACTGTTGGGTGTTGGTCAAAGCTCTGAGTCTGCAAGGTCTCAGCGAGGCTGGGAAATACGCGTCTTCGTTGCTGAGTTGTAGAAGTCCAGGCCTGACCCTCCCCGCCACTGGGCGAGCTGGGGCTCAGGGCTGGGGTAGATAGGGAAGCCCAGCTATCTACTTGTCCTTCTCTAAACCCTCCCCAGGGGTTAGGGAGCATCTCCCGGTGGACTGTCAAGGAACAGGGGCTTGCTCTTCATCCTTACCTCGTATTTGAGGAGGTGCGTGGAAGTTTTCTGTAGTGTTTGTTTGGATGAGCAGTTGTTGCCTTATAACCTGAAGATTTGTACCTTGTACACCTGTCCCTTTCTTGCTCTTTTGACCTGAGAGAGGAACAGGCTTTTTGAAATCTGTGCCTGTTGGCATTCTGGGGTTGCTAGCTTCTCTAGCGGCAAGTTTGGGGTCACGAAGCCAAAGAAAGCCCAGAGAAGTGTCGGCAGTCTTGTTCTTCTAGTCCCAAGGTCCTTGGCTAGTGTGCCTTCTCTCCATCTCTAGAATCTTCTTGGGTGAGTTCATATAAAATAGTAAGGGTTTTATTAAAAGTTGTACTTGTAGGAGGAATACTCTGGCTAAGCAGAAGTAGAATTGGGAGCAATGTAGTGTGATCATTTTTTGCCACTGAATACAGAAGAATATGATGAATTTTCCTTTAATTTTCCCATCTGAGTGGGCTTTTATTCTAGTACCTTCTGTAATCTTCAGTTTATACCTCTAGCATCGTGTGTTGATAACACACATGGTGAATAATAAAATTTTTATCATTGTGGTATCCTTTTGCTCAGTTTCTTTGACATTTGTTTGTGCTACAGCGATGAACTGAGAACCTATTGTACTAGGTCTGATGCGGCCTGGGACGAGGCCTCAGGGAGCTTATGATTATTGTCAGATGTTTTGTCTACCAGTGTGGCCTGAATGCTTGTGTTCTTCCCAAATCCCTATGTTGAAGTCCTAACCCCCAGTGTGATGGCATTAGGAAGTGGGGGCTTCAGGAGGTAATTAAGTCATGAAGGTAGAGTCCTTGTGATGGAATTTAGTGCCCTTACGAGAAGGTACAAGCGCTTGCTGACTCTCTGCTCTCCACCACATGAGGGTGCACAGTGGCCACCTGCAAACTGGGAGGCACATCATCATCAGGTACGGGATCTCACTTCCAGCCTCCCGAACTGTTGAGAATTAAGTTTCTGTTGTTTAAGCCACCCTGTCTGTGGTTCTGTTACAGCAGCCGGAACTGACTAAGACATCTACATTATCTCGTTTGATCTTCTCTGTTTCCTCATCTCACAGATGAGGAAATAGACCCAAGGAGATGAAGAAGCTTATCCAAGATGATTCAACTGTATGTTGTTTATTGGAAGGTAGTGGCCCAGCTAATTACTTCTTAGAGTGTTTTCCACACCTATGATTATGGGATTTGGGTGTTGGCCAAATATGATTGAAATTGACTTGCCCATCCTCTTGGTTTTCACTTGATACCTGTGTGAGTGCAGCTCTGTGTCCAGTGTTGTACCTGCCATGGGGATTAATGCGCTATGGATGTGCAGAGCTGCACTCACTCCTGACATTGCCCCTCTCCTCTGGAGCTGGCAGGTGCTGCCCTGTGGGCTGTTGCTGTAACTATTATGGTGAAACCATCCGGTATTTTTCCTTTACCTTCTGACTTATTTCGCTGAGCATAATCCCTTCTAGCTCCATCCATGTGTCTATGAATGACTCTAGTTTGTCTTTTTTGATTGCTGAATAGTATTCCATTGTGTATAGGTACCACATCTTCTTGATCCAGTTATCTGTTTCTGGGCATTTAGGTTGTTTCCAGGTCTTACCTATTGTAAAGAGTGCTGCTATAAACATAGGGGTGCAGATATTCTTTTGAATCAGTGTATTTGTGTCTTTTGGGTCTAGTCCTAGGAGTGGGACTGCTAGATCATATGGGAGTTCCATTTTTAGTAGTTTTGAGGAACCGCCATACTGCTTTCCATAATGGTTGGACCAGCTTGCGTTCCCACCAGCAGTGTAAGAGAGTTCCTTTTTCTCCACATCCTCATCAACATTTGTTGTTGCTAATTTTTTTGGTATGTGCCATTCTCACTGGTGTGAGGTGGTCTCTCAGTGGTTTTGATTTGCATTTCTCTGATTACAAGAGATGTTGAGCATTTTTTCATATGCCTGTTGGCCATTTGCATGTCCTCTTTGGAGAAATATCTTTTTAGCTCTTCTGCCCATTTTTTGACTGGATTGTTTACTTTTTGTGTTAGTCTGGTCAGCTCTTTGTGGATCTTTGTGATAAGTCCCTTGTCAGTAGTGTTATGTGCGAAGATTTTCTCCCAGTCTGTGGGGTGTCGCTTTGTTTTGGTTAGTGTGTCTTTTGCTGTACAGAAGCTTTTAAGTTTGATGTAGTCTCAGCTGTTTATCTTTTCCTTCACTATCTTTGCTTTGGGTGCTGTATCTCTAAAGAGGTTATTGATGTGTATGTCATGTAGGGTTTTGCCTACTTTTTCTTCAATATATTTTATGGTTTCAGGTCTTATGTCTAAGTCCTTAATCCATTTTGAGTTGGTTTTTGTGCTTGGTGAAAGGCAGTATTTTAGTTTCATTCTTTTGCATGTAGCCGTCCAGTTTGCCCAGCACCACTTATTGAACAAGCTGTCTTCATTCCATTGCATAGTCTTTGCTCCTTTATCAAAGATTAGTTGTTCATAAGCTTGTGGGTTGATTTCTGGGCTTTCTATTTTATTCCATTGGTCTGTGTGTACACACACATTTATGTACATGTTTCTGTATCAGATTATACAGTCCAATTCTGCTTTGAAGTCTTACTGTCTTTTCCTTGGAAATATAAATTAGATTCATCATAGATAGGTCCAGGCCAACAAATGCTTCCTTACACACATTAGGATTTTGTTTTTTAACCTCACAGAAGTAGTTACTTCACCAAGTTTTTGTGTTCAAATCTAGGTTTTAGGAAAGTACTTTTTAAATATGACACTAAAATCACAATTAGTGAGAAAACCATTAAGTTGGACTTCATCAAAATTGAAAATTGCTCTTCAGGAGACGTATTAAGAGAATGACAGGAAAGGCATAGGAGGGAGAATACTTGTAAAGCAAAATCTGATAAAGGATTTATATTCAGAATATATGAAAAGTTCTCAAAACTTAATAAGGAAGTTAATAACCCAATGAAAGTAATTGGAAAAAGATAAATAGACTCTTTACCAAAGAATAGATACTAATGACAAATAAGCATCTGGGAAGATGCTCAACACCATCTGTCATAAAGGAAATCCAAATTAAAACCACAGTGAAGCACCAGTACACGCCTTTGGAATGGGTCGTATTGAAAGGACTGACCACACCCAACGTTGGTAAGGATGTCGAGAAACTAGAACTCTCAGGCACTACTCGTGGTGTAAATACTTTGGAAAACAGCTTGATCTTTTTAAAGAAGATTTTCTGTATGAGCTAGCCATTCTATGCTGAGATGGTTCCCTAAGAGAAAACACAGCATGTACCCTCAGAGATTTGCCCGCGAATGTTCATAGCAGGTTTGCAAAGACTGACGACTAGAAACAATCCAGAAGGCTATCAGCAAGTGAATGGATAAACGGAGGTAGACCTGTACAGCGGAATAGTACTTAGTGTTAAGGGGTGACCTGTTGATAGGCAGTATAATGTGGATAAATCTCCAAAACACTGTGCTGAAGTCAGACAAAAAAAAAGTGTGTACTCTCATTCCACTTACGAGATTCTGTGAAAGGTAAACTATGGAGACAGAAGACAGACCAGTGGTTGCCTGGCAGTGGAAGAAGAAATTACAGGGGATCCAGGAAACATCTGGCAGAGATGTTTATCATCACCATGGTTATGCTGATGTTTATACAGGTGTAGACATATGTATGAAGTTGTTCAACTTAAATATGCAGTTTATGGTGTCTTAATTATACTCTAATAAAACTGTTCAAAAATTGATGAGTAATACTTTGGTGGGTAGGTATTCAATGTAATTTGTCTCATGTAGTGGGAGCTTACTATTATGAAGGTATATAGGTAAATAAGCAATTACAGGTTAAAAAAATGGAGACTTAGAGGGGGTTAAAGCACTCAAGCTTACGCAGCTGGCAAACCGCAGACTAGGACCGTTGGTGTCCCTGTTGCTAAAGGGGTGTGCCCACCACAAGGGGCTTACATACTTTGTCCTGGAGTCTTAAGACTCTTAAGTTCATTCTCTTTTTTCATTAATCCTTTGAGAAATTGCATTTTATTTATGTTATCTCAATGCTTCTCTCATAGACATTAACAGAAGACAGATGCTGCCTGATATTTGAACTATATCTAATACTCTCCCTCAGGGCACAGTCTTTTGCTGAGCGCCTGCGACTGGGCATTGCAGTGATTCACGGAGAAGCACAGGATGCAGAGTCTGACTTGGTGGACGGACGGCATTCCCCACCTATGGTCAGGAGTGTGGCTGCCATCCACCCCAGCCTGGAGATCCCCAGTAAGTTCCTGGCCCTTCTTGACTTTAAAGCTAACTTTTTTTCCAAAGGTAGATTAAGTACCTTTTCTCTTTTTGTTTTTTAAGTTGGCAAAAGCTAAAGCACATTTCTTAGTCTGTTTGAAACAAGTACACTTCTGCTGCCCTGTGGATTGGACTCTCAATTTGTATCTCTATGTCAGTGCCACACTGTTTTGATTGATACAGTTTTGTAATAGCTTTAGAAATGGGGAAGCGTGATCCTTCAACTTTGTCTTTTTCAAGAGAGTTTTGTCTATTCATTGCCCCTTGTGTTTTCTATATGAGTTTTAGGGTTAGTTCATTTCTGTTTTCTGAAAGGGATTACTTTGAATTTGCAGATCGCTTTGGGGAGAATTGCCATCTTAACAGTATTAAATCTTCTCATCCACAAACATGGAATGTCTTTCCATTTATGTTTTCTTTAATGTCTTTTAGCTGTTTTGTAGGTTGCAGTGTACATGTCTTTTACCTCCTTGGTTAAATATATTCCTAGGTATATTATTCATTTTGATGCTTTTGTAATAGGCTTGTTTTCTTAATTTCGTCATCTCTGATGTGTAAAAACACTACTGACTTTAAGGTGTTGCAACTTTGGTGAATTCATGTACAGTCACATGTTTACTAGTGGTCATATCTTTAATAGTGGTCTCCACAGGCTGTGCCATGCACCACAGGTGTGAGGTGGGCTGTACAACACTGCACCTATTAGCGCGTTTCTCAGAACTGATCCCCATTGTTAAGTGGCCATATTAGTCTTGGTAGTTTTTTGTGTGTGGATTCTTTGTTTTGTTTTGTTTTTGTTTTTTTATGTAGGATAATGTCATCTGCTAATAGAGATAGTTTTATTTCTTCCTATCCAATCTGGGTTTCTGTTCTTTCTTTTTCTTGTCTAATTGCCCTGGCTGGTGCCTTCAGTGTCATGTTGGATAGCAATGGTGAAAGTGGGCATCCTTGTCTTTCCTGATCTTAGGAGAAAGTTTTGTCTTTCGTTAAATATGATATTTGCTGTGTGGTTTTTATAATTGCCCTTTATCAGGTTGAGGAAGTTACCTTCTCTTCCTAGTTTCTTGCATCTTTTTTTATCATGAGACATTAACTTTTTTTTTTTAAGATTTATTTATTTATGCATACAAGAGGTGGGGTACAGGCCAGAGTCGCGGGAGGTGAGAGGATCCACCAGAGACAGAGTGGGGAGCAGAACAGGCAGACTGACCGAAACACACTGCTGAGGGGAGCAGCGGGCAAGGCAGGAGAGGTCTGCCGCACCATGTGGGTCCCCTCCCTGGCCGGTGGCAGGGATCGAGCTTGTGCTGCAGTGGCTGCGGTTTGCTTCATGGTGCGTTGCTTAACCCACTGCGCCACCAGGGAGGCCCCGACATTAACTTTTAAAGTCTCTGGTTTACTTTCTAATGTAGAAATCTTTTTATGTGTGTTTTATTCTGACCAGTGCTGATTCCTAAAGAGAAGCCCCCAATCACAGTTGTTGGCGACGTGGGAGGAAGGATCGCCATCATCGTGGTATGTAGACTCTTTTATTATTAACTGTGGTTAATTTGCCATTGTTATTATTTTGACTTACTCATTAATTGTGTGGGGCTAGTGCTGTGACCAGCTAAGTCTCCTTGAAGTTAGTACCTTGTGTTAAATGTTTACTTTGGTCCAAAAATTGAAAATTATCATTAGTTTATAAGAAATTGCTAACTAACTATATATTGTTAACAAAATATCGTCATCTCTTTGTCATAACATGGGAAATTATTTTCTGATAAAAATAGGGTACAGAATCTATTGTTTAAAATACTTCCAGAGCCAGTGCACTGAAGGAGTGCACTTGATGCTATGTAGTTTAAAGCAGAATACGGTGACTGCCTCGGGCCCTCCATTCACCTCGAGAGACAGTGTTGTCCACTGCCCATGACGCTGCCTCTGGGCTTGCTCTTCCTTCCCCCTCACAAGTTGCCCCTGCCTGTGAGCGTAGTTCATAACCAGGGCTTACCTTTGCAGTCTCCATTGTTCCAGGGCCACTTTCACAAGTTTTGGATGTGTATTTTCCTGTGATCATAGTAGCGTCAGTAGACTTTTGAAAAGAATAATGGACATTTGTAAAACAAATAAGTACTCATATAGTCTAGACAATGTTTGATACCAGTAACTTAAATAACCAGTAACTTAGATAAATGATAGTCTGCGAAGCTGTCATCCATAGATTGGGGCCACTAGACTGGGTATTTCGTTAAACATTGTAATCATTTTCCTGCTTATAAAAATGTGTGTCAAAAGCACATTCCCCATGTGCCCAATGAACTCAATTGGGAAAAATAAGGAAAATAGCAAGAAAAGGGTGGTGAAAACCCCACAAAAGCATCTTCTAAACAGTATCTCTGCACTTTAGGAAGCCTGCTTGAGGGGACATTTCTGGAATGCTGGTGCCGTGAGGGCTCAGGTGTGCATGGTGGGGATGAGCTGGGGTGGCGAGACAGCCCTCAGTGACAGGTTCTATGCAGGAGGAACAGCTAACTGGTCATGTGATATTAGCCAGACCCTTTCTTTTCCAGATTATCTAAAATTGCTTTTGCAAAAGTGTTCACGTTCCTTTCACTCAATCTGTAATTTGACAGGATGACATTATCGACGATGTCGACAGCTTTCTTGCTGCAGCAGAGACCCTGAAGGAAAGAGGTGCATATAAGATATTTGTGATGGCGACTCACGGCTTATTATCCTCAGATGCTCCCCGGCTGATTGAAGAATCTGCCATCGATGAGGTAACGTTCGGGTGCAGCAGCCTGGTGCGCATGCTCCTCCTGGCCCGAGTGAGCGGTGGAGGTGGAACTGCTAGGTAGTGAGGAATGGATTCAGAATGACAGGTGTGCTTGGCCTTTCGCTGACTGTGAGCCTCTGTCTTTGGCCGTGGTGCTAGTTACCAGTTTCAGTGACTGTTGAGTCGAGCTCCTCATCCGTGCAGGGCTGCCCTGTGCTTTTGCCTCTCTGAGTCCCACCAAGCCCTGCAGGGCCCACCTTTTAAAGCTCAAAATTGTGCATCAGGAGAGTTCAGAGACTCCTTAAGGTCAGACAACTGCTCCACACAGCTTTTGGGTTCAAATCTAGGTTTGTTTGATCCAAAAGACGTCTGTAGAGACAGTGGGTTGGTGCCGCCAGGACTTGGGAAGGGTGCGCTGAAGAGGGACGGTTGAGAATGGCAGGGCTTCTTTGGGGAACTGTAAAACACAGTTCTGAATATTACAAAAACTAATGAATTGTTCACTTTAAATGGTGAGTTGTATGGTATGTGAATTGTAGCTCAGCAAAGCTAAGTGGTTACAGAGCCCAGATACAGCCTGCCCCGGGGCTGCTCTTCATATTGATTTTTAACCTGTGGCCACCCTAGGGGGTGCAAGATTGTCAGGTGGTAACCTGCATGGTACAAGTAGTGTTCACGTGAGCCACGAACACTGTTCCTGTCAAGGGGAACCTCTGGGGTTTGAGAATGTGTCAGACTGGCAGATCAAACCAGAGGCTACTCGGTTTTATGATTCTCTCGTTTTATTTTCTCTTAAATTGCAGGTGGTTGTTACCAATACAATTCCACATGAAATCCAGAAGCTCCAGTGCCCCAAAATCAAAACTGTGGATATCAGCATGATCCTTTCAGAAGCCATCCGCAGGATTCACAATGGGGAGTCCATGTCCTACCTTTTCAGGAACATAGGTTTAGATGACTGAGCAGCTTTGCTGTCTCAAAACTCCTGAGGGCCAAACTGGAAACATAAGGATGAGAACTGTGAGGGCTTGCATCTGACTCGATGTTATTTCCCAGGAGCGTGTTTTGTTCTTTTCTTCTTGTTAATTCCTATGAAGATAGACCAACTTTTTATGTCGATTTGGGTGTTTGTGAGTTTTCTGGGTAATTTTTATAAAAGAAAAACTATATTCTCTGCATAAATAAGACCTGGTTGTTTATAGTTTAACTCTTTAAAAGGTAACTTGGAATAAGGTTTTGAAGCTCACAGCATTTTTCCAAACTTGCTGGAGCCCAAGTACTTAAAAAAATTAATAAAGTAAAATACTGTATGATACCTATAATTGAAAAACTGAATAGATTATACTGTTGAATCCAGTAAACACCCTTCTTAGAAATGCTTTTATAAGCAAGCTTGTGGAATATGTGATCATTATTTATTTTCTGCAACAAAAGGAATAAAGACTTACTTTGTGTGTGTTTTTTTTAAGCTTTGTGTCTTGGCAATTGTTTTATAACTAAAAAAATAAATGAAAGCTGACGATACGTGCTGTGAACAGTGTAAGGTTCATCAGCTTCTTGAGTTTTCTCTTCTTTAGCTTTTTTGGGGGACGCAGGAACTTTAGGGATGTAATATCCCCTGTTGTTCGTCCAGACCGTGCGCATTCCTGACATGCCACTTGCTCCTGGAGAGGAACTCAAGCCTTCCGTAGCACAGCAAGTTGGTGTGAGCTGGCGTCTGCATTTTGGCAGGGCCTGGTTCTGCTCCCTGTCCAGCAGCACAGCCGTTCTCCAAGCCAAACACACCTCTGGTGGTGTGATGCTGGAAGGGGTCACAAGAGCAAGTAATGTGAACCTTGTCAGCTTCAAGCTGCACATCTCAGCATCACCCATCTTGAAGTTTAGAGGTTTATCAGACCTCTAAAGTTTAGCACTAAAACTTACACCTTACAGTTTATCAGTCTAGGTAGCATAGAGGTCCTGTAAACTATGCCAGCACATTCTCCCACTAAGGTCACGTGATGGAAGTAACCTCCTGTTTATGGAGGGAAAAATTAAGACTTTCGTACAAAGAAAAGATGTTTTCTTCTCCCTTGCTTAAACCCTTGCTTCCTGCCTGCCTGTGTTTGAATCTGGAATAAAATAGCAGTCGACTTAGTGCAAAATAAGATTGTTGTTTGTCATCGCAGGGACTCTTGGTGCCCCCAAGGTACTCCTGCTTCAGGGCAGGGCAGGGACTCCGTTTGTGCAGAAACTACCCATGGACTAGGTGTTCTCACATTCCCTGTGTGCTCCCCTCCTGCAGTGCCCAACTGCCCTCCAGGCCCCAACATATTTTACTTCTGACAAACAGCTTCAGAGAAAGGTATTCCCTCAATCCCTCCTCCCAAGTAGTCTTATCTGGTTAGTAATAGAGTTATCTATTTTGAGAACCTGTTCCTAGAAGTAGGACTTAAGATCTTCAGACAGATGTAGGAAATACCACACTGACAGCTGCTTCAGAGGGTGGGGCTCTGGACAAAAGCCACTAACCAGACACCACATTTGATAGGAGAGCTTTAGGGACGGGTCTCATGTCCTGTGAGAGAGGAGCCACTCTGTCCGTCAGCACCTTCACATGCGTTCTCTGGAAGGGGTTGAAACAGCTTCACAGCCAGTCTCCCCAGCACACCCTTTGCTGTGTGGTCTTTTCACCCATCTTTTCCCGTCAGATACTAGTCTTAACCATTCAGCTCATTCAGTAAGAAGTTTCCTCTTGGTGCCTGTGGCCCATGAAGTTTGACCAGCATGGCTTTTCTTGCTATATCATCTTTCATGAAGAAAAACAAATTACAGAAGTAAATTAAAAAAAAAAAAAGCAACATGGGAGCCTCTCTGGTAGTGCAAGGGATTAAGGCACAGCACTGTGAAGTTGTAAGCAGCCACTGCAGCACGAGTTCAATTCCCCAGCCAGGGAAGTGACCCACATGGCACAGTAGATCTCTCCTGCCTCACCTGCTGCTCCCCTCAGCGGTGTATTCTGCCTGCTCTGCTCCCCACTCTGGTGAATCCTCTCACCGCCTCCCCTCAAACCTCTGGCCTGTACCCCAGTTCTTGTACGCATAAATGAATCTTTTAAAAAACAGCAACACATGGAGAGTTTTCCTTTGTGTAATGAACTTGTGGTAAAACTAGGACCCTTCAAATCCACAAAGATTGGGGATATGCTCCCGAGGGGCATGAAGAAGAAAACCTGGAAGAACCCACCATCTGGTGGAGCTGGGACCCAGGCATGCACAGTCACAGGTCTTAGCAAAACGGGAGAGACACAGAGAAGGAGGGGCAGCTCCATGTGAGGGGCCAAGGTTGCCGGTGGAGAATGGAGAGCAGGGACAGTGATGGTGCGTGGGATGTCTACTGTGGCTGGAACAGGAGGAGGTGCTGAGGGAGGGATGCAGGTGGGGCCTGCAGGAGAAAGGTTCTGGACTTCTGAGGGCCACAGAGCACAGGAAAGGAAGTCTCCCATCCAAGCCCCCGACCACCCTGCTTCCCTCCAAGAGAAAAGCACGGGCATGAGTTTTTGTGTATAACACTTTTGCTCAGACAGAGAAGTCCTGTTTAGCCTCCAAACTTTTGTCACCACTTGCCAGTAGGAAACACGGGCAGCTGAACCAAGAAATACCGTAACAGAAAAAGGCTACTAGCTTCTAATATTGATTCTAATGTCATCACTTGACAGACAAATGTGAGTTAGAACAGCACTCTTGGGGCTTCAAGAACAGAGCGATGTCGGAGTAAGTGCATGCCTAACAGTTCAACCACTGCTGCGTGCCAGAAGGTTATTCACTCAGTTCTCACCATTCCTTTCTTACTCAGTTTCAATGTGGAAGGAGGGAAGCTTTAATCTGAATCCTAGCTCAATTAGTTAAAGTGGTGGGGCTTTGGGGAAATAAATAAGAACTGAATAAAGTCCACTAGTGGATGACTGGATAAACTAAATGATATATAGCCATATGATGGAATACTATTCAGTCATAGAAAGGAATAAATGCCACAACATGGATGACCTAGAAAACATTCTGCTACATAAAAGAAATCAGACACAAAGACCACTTATTGTATGATGCCATTTATGTGAAATTTATAGAAGAGGCACAGCAATAAGGATAGAAAATACATTTGTAGTTGCTAGGGGGTGAGGGGCAAGGGAGTAAGAACTGAATGATTAGTAGTTTCTACTTGAAAGGATGGAAAATTTCTAGAACAAGATACTTATAATTATTGCAAAATATTGTGAATTTACTGGAAGTCATTGAAATGTATACTCTAAAGTGACTGAAATGATGAATTTAATGTTCACATATTTTACAAAATAATGTTGAAAGACATGAAAAGAGACATAAATAAAGGAAATACATCTCCTGTTTATGGATTGGAAGATTTAGTATTGTTAAGATGACAACACTACCCAAGGTGATCTGCAGATTTGCTCTGTCTCTGGTGAATCCCCTCCCCCCACCCCCCCAACCCCCGTATCTCTGGCCTACATCCCAGCTCCTGTATGCATAAACAAAAAGAAAATATATCTTAAAAAAAATAATAAAAAGAGACAATTGGATATACACATGCAAAAGAATAAATTGGATCCTTACTTCACACCATTATGTAAAAGTTAAGTCAAGGTGGATCAAAGACCTACATATAAGCTAAAATTATTTTTTAAAGATTTATTTTTATTTATTTATGCATACAAGATCTGGGGTGGAGACCATAGGTGCAGGGGATGAGAGGATCCACCAGAGACAGAGTGGGGAGCAGAAAAGGCAGCTCAGGGGCCTCCCTGGTGGTGCAGTGGGTTGAGTAGCGCACTGTGAGGCAAACCTCAGCCACTGCAGCACGAGTTCGATCCCTGCCGCTGGCCAGGGAGGGGACCCACATGGCGCAGCAGACCTCTCCTGCCTCGCCCGCTGCTGCCCTCAGCAGTGTACTTCTGTTGATCTGCCTGTTCTGCTCCCCACTCTGTCTGGTGAATCCTCTCACCTCCCTGGACTCTGGCCTGTACCCCACCTCTTGTATGCATAAATAAATAAATCTTTTTTTTTAAAAAAAAGGCAGCTCAATGAAATACACTGCTGAGGGGAGCAGCGGGTGAGACAGGAGAGGTCTGGTGTGCCATGTGGGTCACCTCCCTGGCTGGGGATCAAACTTGTGCTACAGTGGCTGGTGATAGCTTCATAGTGCTGCAACTTAATCCTTTGCACCACCAGGGAGGCCCAAGAGCTAAAATTGTAAAAAATTTAGAATAAAGTACAAGAGCAAGAGTTCGTGAGTTTGGATTTGGCAATGATTGCTTAGATATGACACAGCTAAAGTATAAACAACAAAAGAAATAACAAATTGAAATTTATGAAACTGGGATCAGATTTGTCATGTTGAAAGACATAGTAGGTGAAAAAACAGCCTAAAAAGTGAGAGGAAATTCTTGCAAATTACATATGTGATAAGGGTTGATTATATAATCTTATAAAGCAGCAAGAAACACAACAAAAAGGCAAGAGACAAACATTAAAAAAAGTCCAATTAAACAATGGGCAAAGGCCTTGAATAGAGTCCTCTCTCTATTCTCCAAAGACACAGATGGCCAAAAGCATATGACAAAATGCTCTGCATTGTGAGTCACCAGGCAGTGCAAATCAAAAGCCACAATGAACCGCCACATACCCGTTTGGATGGTTAGACTACAAAGCAATTACAACAAACTAGAAAATAAGCTTTGTAGAGAATGTGGGTAAACTGGAACCCTCATACACAGCCGGCAGGGATGTGAAATAGTGCAGTACGTGGAAATAGTTCAGACAGGTCCCCCAAAAGTTAAACATAGACTTACCCTCTGACCCAGTGATTCCACTTCTAAGCATATACCCAAAGGAATTGAAAGCAGGTGATCAATTAAGTTCTGACCGCCACTTTCTTCATACCGGAAAGTTCCGGAAGCCTCCTGGGCACATGGTAGCCTCTCAGTGCCTGTCAGCATCTCATAAAGAAGGCAGCGTGGGCGGCTCCAGCCATTGAAACAGCCCAGTGTTGAGACACATACTTAGTACATAAGGAGCAGGTAAGTACACATATTGTTCCTCTTGCTCCCAACTTGTTTCAAGTCAACAATGTATCATCCTCCCATTCCACAAAACCACCTCCTCATCTTTTTAATGATGACCATTTTCCATGGTGTGGACGTGCGGCAATTCTCTCGACATGCAGGCATACAGGCAGTTTCCAGTGTTTTGCTACCTTGAACTTCTTGCACACGCAGGAGTGGACATGGGTGTGTTTCTATAGAGAAAGACAGGCAGAGGATAGTTCACAGGGATAAATTGGTAAATTCTGAGTTTACTGCAGAAGCAATAAGGTAGCTGGAACTGGATCTGGCAGCCAGTCCTAAACCCCCTAAACTTGGTGGGTTAATCCACAAGCTGGTGCAGAAGAGCTGTGGACAAACTTCTGCTTGTGGATGTACGGCCTGTTATAGTTCTTTCTAGCTCACTCACATGGTTTAGCTGAGGCAAGTCTTTTGCACAAACCTGAGGCACTTAGAGAAAATAAAGCCATGATGTCCCTTTTCCCTCCATGAAAAAGTTAGAGATGGTTCTAGTTCTGCTACGTTGGGCCTGGACGACACCTCCCACCTGGTCCCCACTCCTTGTCCAGGAGATGCTTTACATGAAACTGGGAATGGCCATAAAATAAAAAATAAATATTTGGTCTCTGTTCCCAGGACCCAGCACACAGTTCCTAAGCTCTTAGAATCTGCAGTGATGGTGCCTTTTGTATGCTAATGAGTTGACAGGTGGCAGGGGTTTCCTTTGGGAAGGGGACCTGTGCTAGAAAGACCAAGGACTGGAATTTCCAACATCACCCGGCCCTCCAGGGAGAGCAGAAGGGCTGGGGGTTGAGTTAATCACCAGTGACCCATGCGTGAGTCCAAGAAGCCAGCCCGATGTGAGGCTGCCATAACCCCTACAGTGAATGGTGCTCAGGCGAGCTGTTGGTGAACACACCCACGCGCCTGGACTTCATCTCCGCAGGGTCAGAGCTCCTGGGGTGCTTCTGGACCTCGCCTCTGTGCCTCTTCCCTGGCTGGTCGTCTGTATCCTTTACCATTGCCTGCACAACAAGTGGGTAATACTAAGTGACGTGTTTCCCTGAGCTCTGAGAACAGCTCTAGCAAATGACCACACCTCAGGAGGGCATCATGGGAACCCCCAATTTATAGGTCAGTCAGAAGTATGGGAGCACAGGGTTTGCTCCAGACGTCTGAAATGGGGGCAGTCTTATGGGGCTGAACCCTCACCTGCGGGGTCTGTGCTAACTCGGTCTCCATAGTGTCAGAACGGGATAGAGTTGCAGGCCAGCCAGGCGGCATCTGGAGAGGTGGAGAGTCGGTCCTTTAGGAGAAAACCCACGTACTCGGCGTTTGACTGTCTGGCAGAGGGGCTTCCTCTCGGACACGTGTTGCTTGCAGGGATGCGAGAAGGATGCTGTCTGCGACTTTTCAGCTGGACTGGCACCTGCCGTTCTTGCCCTAAACCGAGTTGGGCCAGAAGAGTTGAACTGTGGGTATGGTCTGTGTGGTCAGATGGGGTAGGAGTGGGGCGTGGGAGGGAGCTTGAGTGTGGAGATTCTCCCTCCTGTCCTCTGCTCCCACCTCCCACCTTCCCCTGTCCTGGTCTGTCAAGGCAGCACAGCTCCCCACCAGTGCCCCCTTCCCCCAGGCTTTTGATCAGAAGGGGGCTCCATTTTATCCAGCAGGCTGAAGAGAGGGGGGCAATGCTATTTTTTTCAGCTCCTTCTTCTTCAGGAGCTAGATTTCAGAAATCTGGACATTACCTATCCTGACCAGCAAAAGGGATGCTCTGACTTACGATACAGTTCTAGCAATATCTGAGGAAGCAGACACCAGCCCAGAGGCTGGTTGGTCAAAGGTGAGGCCGGTGGCAAGGAGGGCTCTCTGCCCTGCCTTAGGTGTCCTGCAAGCAGTGACCGGCTTTTTCTCCTGTCTCATCACAAGACTTGTCTCAGGGTGTGAAGGGATTAATCTTTAAACCCTTTACCTCAGGTCACTGAGGAAAGGGCAGATTTGCAGGCCAGCTTGTTCCCAGCTCAGCTCACTCATTAACACTTTGAAAAGGGCTGTGTGTCCTGGTTAAACTCCAGGTGCTCTGCAGAGCCTGAGTCAAGGAGACGCCCACGGCTGTGCACGCTGATTTAATTAGGGAGTGAGCATCCGCCAGGAAGGGGTGGATGGAATGTGATGGAAGCTGAGCAGTCCTGGCCACCCGCGGGGAAGACTTGGCGTCAGAACTGGAGCTGAACTCCAGCCCTGTCTCTTAAGTGGCTGATAACGACAGAGGGTTCAGCCCCTCAGCCTCCATCCTTGACTGGGATTCGACATCACTTCTGAGCTGTTACTTTGAGGATGAAACGGGATATGTGCAGAAATCCTGAGCGCCATCCTCGGCTCCTGGCAGGTGGTGCTTGGAGATACAGTGGTCCTCCATGGTCGTGAGGAGGCCAGGACCTGAGCAAACGGTCACGTTGAGGGGGCCTGGACCTGTGTCACTGGCCCAGAAAAAAGAGAACAGAAATGTTGGTGACAGGCCTTATTATCCAGCCCAGGGACACCATCCCAAACCCCACTATGTCCACTTGTGGTCCCATTGCCACGGGAGGACGTGGCTGCTAGTTGAGGGGTCGGCCACAGCCCCTGCTTCTCATATGAGTTAAATGAGTGGTAAACTAATCATTAGATAACAGCCTTTTCTTTCTGGGACTGTTGTGTTGCCTGAGGAGCCACTAAATTCCCTTTATTCTCCTACATTTCTTCCGAGTTTAAGGAGACCAGGCTCTCCCTCCCCCTGGTCCCCCACTCCCTCTTGGGGGTGGAGGGGAGGGAGCTGCACTTTGAAGCAGTTTCCCTGCACATGCCCCACTGTGAGCAGCAGAGCCACGGTGCCCTCGGTTTAATGATCAATTGAATGCCTTCCAGGAAGCCCTAGCCCTGACCAGGCTTGGCCCACAGTCCCTCAGAGCACCTGCTGCAGGATGGCAGTGGACAACACCACCGGTGACCCCCACGCTCCTGGGCCGCAGCTGAACGTGGTCGACATCGTGGTCATCACTCTGTATTTTGCCCTGAATGTGGCTGTGGGCATTTGGGTAAGAGGACTCCACGGGGGACCGGCTGAGATGTGGGCACAGTGGGCAGGCGCATCCTCATGGCATCAGCCTCGGCTCCCTTGGAGGGCCAGGGTCTCTGGGGTCCTCCTCCCAGCCATGGTTTGATTTGTCAGAGACCTTGACCGAGAGCCTTTTTCTATTTGGGCACCAACTTCTCAACTGAGAAAGTGAGGAGAGGACACTCTGTCCACGGGGCAGGCCTAGCCGGACTGTGACGGGGCTCTCGAAACTGGATGGTGCCGCTCGTCTTCCTCTGTGTCATGGGCTCGGGGATGACTATCCACCCACACGGTGAGGCCACAGAGACTCCCAGCTGTACCCTACACCGCTGGGTCAGACAGCAGAGGAAGGGAGGGCACGTGGGATTCAGGGATCTTGATTTTTAACAAGCTCCCTGGGATCTGTGTCCCCCTCCCCAGCCTAGTTCCTAGGCCAGTTTCTCTCACCTGCAAGAAGAAAGTGACCTCAGCCCACCAGACCCCGGCTATGCCCACCATGCACATCACCGGGCCTCCCACTGCCCAGGCACGTACCAGCCCCTTTGCAGGTGAAACTTGGGGCTGTGTGGAGCCGAGGCGCCTCCTACCTGCTCATGCTCCTGACATGGAGGCCTTCCTGGAGGAGAGGTAGACGCCACGAGGCAGCACTGTGGTCCTGCCGACCGGTGTCCCTCTCCTCACCCCCACAGCTGCCCAGGACAACACTCTGGGCCCGGACGGATGCACTGCGGCCTTCACTCCCTCTGGAGAACGAGTGCCCCTAGTTATCCTCCCTAAGTCTGGGGCTGAGGCAGAGACAGAACATGAGGTCACGTTCCCAGCCCTGGCCTCCTAGGAAGGACTTGGCGTCTGGGTCTCAGGGTCTGGATGTACAGATGTGCAGATGCCTCTCGTCGCGTGGCGTGGGGGGACCTGCTGCTGGCTGCTTCCACAGCTGGAGTGGCGCCGGGTGCTCCTGGCAGTCATGGCAGTGGCGGTGGCTGTGGTGGTGCTTGTGTGGCCGTAGGGTGATCGTGGTGGTGAGGGCAGTGTGGTGGTGACTGTGGGCTGGCTGTGGTAGTGTAGTGGGGTAGCGGTAGCAGTGAAAGCCGTAACCGGAATGAATTCTTTTTTTTAGAATTTTTTAATAAGGCTTATTATTTATTTATGCATACATTGATTTATGCTTTGTTTTCTTCTATTCCATGTGTCGCTGAAACCATTCAGTATTTGCTTTTGCTTTCTGATTTACTTTGTTTCACATCATCTTCTTCAATTCCTTCTGTTTGTCTGCGAAAGTCCACCATTTTTTGATATCCCCAGTCTTTAGCCGGTCATCTACCTACGGGCACTTACGTGGTTTCCACACGGTAGTTTTGTCAGTAATGTTTGCAGTAAACATTGTGGGGCATATAACTCTGAGAGTTAATGGCTTTATGTTCTTTGACTAGATCCCCAGAAGAGGGCTTGCTGGACCATTCGGTAGCTCTCTTTTTAGTTTTTCGAGGAAGATTCATCCTGTTTCTAAAATGGTTGCCTCTGTTACATTCCAACCAAGCAACAGTCCACACCCTCGTTGTCAAGGTTTGTTACTAGTCTTTGATGTAAGCAGTTCTTACAGGCATGAGATGGTATCTCATTGTGGTTTTGATTTGCATTTCCCTGATATAAGCCGTGATGAGCATTTTCTCAGGTGCCTGTTGGCCATCTATGTCCTCTTCAGAGACACGTCTGTCTAGATCTTCTGTCCATTTTTCAATTGGGTTCATTGTGGTTTTTATTGTTGAGTTACATGAGTTCTTTGTATGTTGTGGATAACAACCCCTTATCAAATCTATGGTCTGCATATATCTGCTCCCTTTCTGCAGGTTTTTTGTTTGGTTTTGGGTTTTGGGGCTGATATTTTCTCTCACTGTGCAGAAGCTTTTGAATTTGAAGCTTTCATTTCCCTTGTAGTGTGGTTGAGTCCTCAAAGACCTGTTGACTGACTGATATCATTGAACATATCACCTGTATTTTTTTATGCATATAAGAGCTGGGGATACAGGCCAGAGGCAAGGGGGCTGGTGAGAGGATTCACCAGTGACAGAGTGGGGAGCAGAACAGGCAAATGGACTGAAATACACTGCTGCAGGGAGCAGCAGGCAAGGCAGGAGAGGTCTGCTGCACCATGTGGGTCCCCTCCCTGGCCGGGGATAGAACCCAAGCTGCTGTCTACAAATGCTTCACAGTGTGGCGCTCAACCCACTGTGCCACCAGGGAGCCCCTCACCTGTTTTCTTCTATGTATTTTATGGTTTTGAGTCTTACATAAGGCCTTCAATTCATTTTGAATTAATTTTTGTGTATGGAGTTAAAGAGTGGTCCAGTTTCATTCTTCTGCATGTGGCTGTCAAGTTTTTCCAGCATTTTGTTAGATTTTCCTTTCTGCATTGTATGGCCAGTGGCTTCTTTGACATAGATTAAAGTGTTGCTATATCTGTGGTTTTACTTCTGGATTCTCCATTCTATTCCATTGATCTATGTGTTTATTTTTATTCTAATTTTTTTCTAATGTTTTAATTACTGTCACTTTGTAATAGAGTGAAAGTTGGGTGACATGATGACTGCATTTTCTCAAGATTTTTTAGCTATTCAGGGTCTTTGTGGCTCAACATAAATTTTACTATTTCTAGGTCCTTAAAAAAAATCACTGGACTTTTACTAGTGATTGCAGTCAATCTGTATATTGCTTTTGGTATGATGGTCATTTGACTGTATTAATTCTCCCCATCCATGATGGAACATCTTTCCATCTTCTGTGTGTCTTCCTCTATATCTTTTAAAAATGTATAGATCTTTAGACTGTATAGGTCTTTCACTTCCACTGTTAAATTTATTCCTAGGTAATTGGTTCAATTTTGATGCAATTATGAACAGGACTGTTTTCTTAGTTTCTTTTTCTTTTCACTCATTATTTGCATATAAGAATGCAACAGGTTTTTATATATTGATTTTGTAACTTGTTATTTTTAGTATTCACTCATTGTTTCTAATAGTTTTTTAGTGGTCTTTTCGGGATATCTCTATATATAGATATACATACGTACACATATATGTGTATGTGTCTATTAATTATACCATCTACAAATAATGATAGTGTTACTTCTTTTCCAATCTGAATCTTTCATTTCTTCTTGTTGTCTAATTGTCCTGACTAAGACAACTAATAGTAAGTTAAAGAGAATTAGTAACAGTGTTTTCTTCCTGATATTAAAGGAAAACCTTTTAGTTTTTCACTGTTGAGTATACTAGCTGTTTGTAACACATGTCCTAGCTGGTATGTAACATATTATACTGAAGTATGTTCTTTTATTCCATTTTATTGAGAATTTTAAATCAGGAATTGATGCTGAATCTTGTCAAATGCTTTCTCTGCATTTATTGATGTGATCATAAGATATTTTTGTCCTTTCTTTTGTTGAATACATGAATTAATTTACATATGTTGAGCCATCCTTGTATCTTTGGAATAAACCCCATTTGTTCATGATGTATGAGCCTATTAATGTATTGTTGAATTTGATTTACCAGTATTTTGTTGAGAATTTTTGTATCTATCTCCATCAGAAACATTCATCTGTAATTTAATTTTCTCTGATGTCATTCCTTATCTGAATTTTTTGTATCAGGGTAAGGTTGGCCTGATAAAATAAGCTTGGAAGTACTCCCCCCTTTTTTTTGAGGAGCTTAAGAATGAGTTTTTCTTCGAAGGTGTGGTAGAATTTACTAAAACACACTAAAATTTACTAAAACATCTAAAACATTTACTAAAATTTACTAACATACTGATCTTTGATTTTTTGGGACATTTTTGATTACTTTTCAATTGTCACACTTGTGGTTGATCAAGTTTTCTCTCTCATCTTGGTTTTCAGTCTTGGTAGGTTGTATTGTTCTAAAACTTTATCCATTTTTACTAGATTATCAGATTTATATAAACCTACAGTTGTTCACAGTAGTCCCTTTGTGTTGCATGGAATTTGTTGTAATTTTTCCTCTTTCATTTTAAATTCTATTTATTTGGGTTTTCTCTCTTCTTTAGGTACCTAGCTAAAGGTTTGTGGCTTTTGTTTATCATTTCAAAGAACTGACTCTTGGTTACACTGATCTTTTGTAATGTCTTTGTGGTTTCTGTTTCATTTGTTTTTGCTCTGATTTTTATTCCTTCCCACCCTCTACTGAATTTTGGTTTTGTTTGTCCTTCTTTCAAGTTGTTTTAGATTTAAGATTCAATTATTTATTTGCAATTTTGCTTCTTGATGTATATCTCTATTTCTATTAACTCTCTTAGTGCTACTTTCAGCATCCCATGGGTTCTGCTAATTCCTGTCTTCATTTTTGCTTGTCTCTAAGTATTTTTTTACTACTGCTTTAATTTCCTTATTGACCAATGGTTATTGAGAAACATGTTGTTTATTTTCTATATGTTTGAGGTTTTTCCAGTTTTCTTTTTGTTGTTGATTTCTAGTTTCATAGTGTTGTGGTTGCAGAAGATATTTGTTATGATTTCACTCTTCTTTTTTAAAAAAGATTTTATTTACTTATGCACATAAGAGCTGGGGCACAGGCCAGAGGCAAGGGGTAAGAAGATTCACCAGAGACAGAGTGGGGAGCAGAATAGGCAGATCGACTGAAATATACTGCTGAGGGAAGCAGCAGGTGAGGCAGGAGAGGTCTGCTGTGCCATGTGGGTCCCCTCCCTAGTGGGGAATCGAACTCATGCTCCAGTAGCTGCTGAAGTGCCCGTGTGGGAGCTCAATCCCATATTCCACCGAGGAGGTTCTGATTTCACTCTTTAGATGTTTATTGACAGTTGTTTTATGTCCTAACATGTGGTCTATCCTTGAGAATTTTCCATGTGCACTTGATATAAGTTTTTCTATTTGGAAGCAAAATGTTCTGTAAATGTCTATTAAGCCCATCTGGTCTGTTTGTCCATTAAAGCTATTGTTTCCTTGTTTATTATCTGTTAGTTATCTGTCCATGGCTATGTTAAAATCCTCTACTATCATGTGTTGTATCAATGCTTCTCTTTAGTTCTATTAATAACTGACTTATGTATTTGATGCTTCATCATTGATATGTATTTATGAGTAAGCATTATAGCATATTGAGTCCTTAATCATAACATAATGTCCATCTTTGTCTCTCTTATTATCTTTGTTGGAAATCTGTTTTATCTGATGTACATATGGCTATACCTGATTTTTTGGGTTGCCATTTGCTTTTAGGGTTGTCTTCCAAACTTTTACTTTGTTTAGACTTGTTAGGGGGAAAGGTCATCCTGAATAAATTACACAGTAGGGTTATGGACTCCAACCCCCACTCCAGATCACCAATTTCCAAGATCTACAAATCCTATCAAGTCATCATCACAGATTAAAGTTAACAGCCAGGCTGGGTATAAAACCAAATGTGTGGGCCTTGAGAGCTCTCTTTGTTCAGAGCCAGCTCTCAGTGTACTGTTGGGTTCCAGCTCGGAGGAACGAATAAGACATTTACAGATTTGTCTCCCTCTCTCCTCCCTGTCTTATTCATTTCTTTATTTCCCTCTTTTTTTTTCCTAAAGAAACCCTTTATTAACCTTTACTATATGTACCCACAGTTGGGGCATTATAAGTGCCTTTCGAGCGCACGGGTGAGAACCCAGTCCAGCAAACCCATTTTATATCAAAGTTACCCTATAACAGAACACAGGTGAGTTTCTGTAGGCAGCAAACCTTTGGGTTTTGTTTTGATTTTATTTTGGAATGCAAAATATTTGTCTAATTCCATTACCTGCCCCTCTTTTCAAATTTCTCTTGTTTTCAGTTTCTCTTGTCCAGATAGCACTAAGTGAGGGCTTAAAAAAAAATGTCATCACTGACTCTTACTGAACATGTACCAAGTACCAGGCACCATTGTCAGTGTGTGACCAGTATTGACTCATTAAACCTCATGAAAACCCTAGAAGGGAAGAGTTTGTATTAGACCCATATTATGGATGAGAAAACTGAGACACAGTGATTAAGTAACTTGCCCAAGTTCACACAGCCAGGAAGAGGAAGAGCAAGATTTTGCTCTCAGGCCATCTGATTTCAGTTTTTTTATTCCATGCATGTGGAACACAAAATTCTATACCACCCACCAAAGAAAAGGCATGCGGGAATGCTCAAGTAATAACTTTAAACAATATATTTATTTATATTGAAGTAACATTGCATTACAGCATTACGTAAGTTACAGCTGTTCATCTTTGAAGTCGTGATAATTTTTTGAAATATGCCTAATAAATATTAGAAGTAAGAAATCAAGGCCAAAGACTCTCAGTTTCCTCGGCTCAAGGTCTTCATCAAGAAGCAAAAACAGGGGCCTCCCTGGTGGTGTAGTGGGTTAAGCAATGCACTATGAAGCAAACTGCAGCCACTGCAGCTCGAGTTCGATCCCTGCTGACGGCCAGGAAGGGGACCCACATGGCGCAGCAGACTTCTCCTGCCTCGCCCGCTGCTCCCCTCAACAGTGTGTTTCAGTCTGCCTCTTCTGCTCCCCGCTCTGTCTGGTGAATCCTCTCACCTCCTGCGACTCTGGCCTATACCACAGCTCTTGTGTGCATAAATAAATAAATCTTTTTTAAAAAATAAAAGAAGCAAAAACGGAAACCATGGTGCAACTGTGCACTGAGTGAGCTCACGGAGGTCAACTTAGACTTGACCTTCAGGGCCACAGACACTGTGCTGAGGCTGTTTGGTGGGTCAGGGATTCGAAGCATGGACAGCAGTTGACTTCACAGTCACTGGCTCCTGCTGGGACCCGTGTTTGTGCACCTCTCCCCTGGGCCAGAGCTCCCCCAGGGGCCTGCCACACAGCGGCCTTGGGTGGTAGTTCAGAAAAAAGCTGGAAATGAATACAACGGGGAGGAGGTAACCACTGTGTCCAGGGTCCGGGGTGGCTGCCTGTGGATGTGGAACTGGCTGACTCTGTTGGATTTTGGTTTTGTTTTTAATTGAGATAATATTCAGATAACATGAAATTAACTATTTTGATGTAGACATTCAGTGACATTTTGTGCGTCCACAATGTTCTAAAGAATGTCATCGCCCCAAAAGGAAACCGCACACTTATTAGCAGTCACCCCCCTTCACCCCCTCCCCAATGCCTGGCAACCACTAGTCTGTTTTCTGTCCCTGTGGTTTTACCTGTTCTGGACATTTCCTATAAATGGAATCCTACAATATGTGACCTGCTGTGTCTGCTTCTTTTAGTAGGCAGTTTTCAAGGGTCATGCAGCATGAATCAGAACTACATCCCTTTTCATGGCTGGGTAATATCCCATTGTTTGACGACACCACGTTTTGTTGATGCATGTCTGGAGCGTTTCTACCTTTGGACCATTGTGCTCAGGGCTGCATTGAACATGTGGGCACACATTTATTTGAGTACCTGTTTTCAGTTCCTGTGGGTACACACCTAAGAGTGCAACCTTTGGGTCAGAGGGCATCGCACGTCTAACTCTAGGGAACTGTGAGGCAGGAGCACTGTTCTGCGTTCCTCCCAGCGGTGCTCAATTTCTCTCCGTGTTCTTCCAGTCCTCATGCCGGGCCAGCAGGAACACGGTGAGCGGCTACTTCCTGGCGGGCCGGGACATGGCATGGTGGCCGGTGAGTGTGCCCTGACTCCCCTCACCCCTGCTTCCCATGGGGCCTCACCGGACCTCCAGGTCAGCCAGCATCTTCACCCCTGAGATCACGTCTGTCCTCTTCATCCAGGTCACTGCTAGCCTATCCCAAGCAGGTGGTGCCAGGGGGGCCAAGGATGCAGGGGGCCCCCAAGTTGGGGATGTAGAGATGGGGAGCTGGGGTTTGGAGTCTGAAATGCCTGCTCCTGATGAGCTGTGTGGCCGGCAGTAGGCTCTTCTACTCTTGTCCCTGCATCTGGGTTCCTCATCCAGACCTCCACACACAGGTCTTTGTAGAGGAGTGCTGTTGCTGGGCCAGGGCGGGGCTGGCGCACTGGGTGAGCAGCTGATTCCTTTTCTTCGTTCTCTTTCAGATCGGAGCCTCTCTCTTTGCCAGCAGTGAGGGCTCGGGCCTTTTCATTGGGCTGGCGGGCTCGGGCGCGGCAGGAGGCCTGGCAGTGGCCGGCTTCGAGTGGAATGTGAGCGTCCAGGGATGGGCTGGCCGTGGGAAGGGGCAAGTGGCTTTAGAGGCCTGAACGTGGAGCTCTAACTGAATGCCCCCCTTGTGGCTAGAGGGGGAGCCCCCAGCAACTCAGACCAGCCAGAGTCCAGAGGCTGTGTGGGGCCGTGTTTGTGAGGAAGCCTGGCCTTCAGAAGCCCTAACTGCTGAGTAGGCCAACAGCAGGGGGCGTTAGACACGCAGGGAGGGACTGGGGCTGCCCTGGCAAGTCAGGCCTCCAGACCTGGCCCAGCCACCTCCAGCTGCAGGGCTTGTGGGAGCTGTGCCTCTTGTCCTCATGCTGCCTCTGTCCCCTTCAGGCCACGTATGTGCTCCTGGCTCTGGCATGGGTGTTTGTGCCCATCTACATCTCTTCGGAGGTGAGTCTGACCCTGTGGCCTCAGGACGGCGCTCACCTGGGCCTGGGCCTTGGTCTGAGTTAGTGGTGGCCATGGGTGTTCGGGGCCCCTTGGCTTCTCACGAGTCGGTGACGTCTCCGTCTGGGTTTGTGATTAGTTCCTAACATTCCTATCAACCCACAAACGTGGGTCCCCTTGGCTTCAGTGTGATGCCTTGTACAGTGGCTTCCCCGTCCCTGTGTGCTGCATCTTGGGGGTGCTGCATCTTAGGGGTGCTGCTCTGGTTACTCAAGCACACAGGGTGCACCCGTGGGTGGCATACCTGGCAGGTACATCTGGGTGGCATTGTCCTTGGCCCTGCCCATCTTTTGGCTCCATCTGGGCAGTCCCTAGGCCCAGAGGATCCATTTCCTGGATCTCCCTCGTTTGTACCCTGCTCTACCTCTCACTCAGCATCATCATAGCTCATCCAGATTGCCATCACAGTCTCTAAACTAATCCCTCTGTCCCCAGCTCTGGTCCCTCCAATCCACTCTTCATATCAACCCAGAGGAGCCAACCCCAGCCCTCCACCACCCTGCCTAAGACCCTTAGATACGGGCAGACTCGGCCTGGCGTCCTTGGCCAGGGCTGGGCTGTGAGGATTAAGTGGGCCTGGGCCTTGCCCTGAGATCTGCAGCCCGAGCCCTGGGTGCAGCTTGGGGAGCCCTCACGCTCTGCCCTGGCTTCCCCAGATCGTCACTATGCCTGAGTACATCCAGAAACGCTTCGGAGGGCTGCGGATTCGCACATACCTGTCTGTCCTGTCCCTGCTGCTGTCTGTCTTCACCAAGATATCGGTGAGCATATCCTGCGCTCCCAGTTTCCAGCCAGCATGCCCGGACACACCCTTGCTCTAGGGCCACTCAGACAGGCCGGAAATTCTCTCACCTGTGTCTGCCTTCTGTACAACTGGGTAATGAATGCTCGGGGTAGAATGATTTTCCCAGGCTAGAGAGAGAGAGTTACAACTGTGACAACTGTCCCAGGGCCCCCAGAGTGTAGGCTAGTTAAGGGGTTTTTAGGCTAGGTAAGGGTTTTGGGGGGATTCTCTGAGGGTCATTGATGGGGTTCCCCAGACCGCCAGGGTGTCTTCCTTGGGGTCGGTTTCCAGGACTTGCCACTAGGGGGCGCCAAGAGCCCGCGCCAGTATCACATCCCAAGAACAACCTCCTGGCTCCAGACCACAGCTGGTCAGCGACATCACTAAACTGGCCCCGTTGGTGACACCCTCTTGCCACTGGGGTGCCATCCCAGTGGGAACCTTCAGGCTTCGTTCCCTGGGGACGTCCAGTCACGCTGGAAATGTTAAGAATAGAAATCATACCTTGCGTTTCAACCAGAAGCACTTAGAGCTGGTCTTGTCCTAGGTTTGACTTTGCAGGTAAGGAAAGTGAGGTCCAGGGAGGGGAATAACTGGTCCCAAGCTTCCTGTGACTTCATGGTCGTGCCAGGCCTTCTGCTTTTCACTCTCAAACCGGTGAAGGCTCTCCCTTGACCTCCAGTCTCTTTGAACAACAGCTGATGAAGGGTGGTAGGCAGAGGGCCTGGGCCTGAGTCCTGGTTCTGCCTGCTTCTGGCTGAGTGACCAGACCCCGAGCCTCAGCTATAGACTAGTGAGGAAGGCCAGCGTGCGGGTCCCTCTCGGCCTCTGTGGGGGTGACGAGACTTGGCGTTGCTCAGTGGGGAGTGCTCAGTGAGGCCGGCTTTCTCCTCAGAGGTGCCATGCTCCTGCACCCTCCCCAGCTCTGCTCTGAGACCAGGGACCTTGAGGCATGCCATCACTTCGGTGGAGGCAATGAAGGCTGAGGCCTGGCTTGCAGGCCCCGGAATGAGAAGGCCCTCAGCAGCCACAGGGCAGACCTGGGGTTGCCCTGGAGCCCTTGCTGGGCCCCGACTTGGGGTCTGAGCTGCCACTGGCCTGCCTCTCTCCCCACCTCTGGTGTGGGGACGGCAGTTGGTGGCCCCTCAGCAGCCCCAGGAGCCCTGGCTGCTGGGCCGCCACCTACTCTGAGTGTACAAGGGACCCCACGGTCTCGTGCTGTCCATCCGGGCAGGTTTCCAGAGGTAGTTAGCAAACAAGCACCCCACTGTCCTCTTTCCCAGATGTCTCAGAGTATCACAAGAGGTTTTGTTCCTCAGGGCTTCCCTCTGAGATCAGATCAAGGCCTGATTCTGAATTTGACTCTGTGCTGTCCTTGAGCTGAGTTCAGAATTTTCCACTCATGCTCTTCTTCCCACTCCCACATTTCCTGAGTTCTTCCTGTACCAGCCACCTCCCTGGAAGCCAGAGTACAGAAACACTTAAGACCTGGCCCCTCAGCCTGAGGGCCTGGAGCGCTGTGGGGAGCAGCGTATATAGTCATGTGTTGCTTATGAATGGAACATGTTCCGAGAAGTTTCATCATGGGGTGAATGTAATCACACAACCTGGGTGATCCAACCCAGGCTGCATGGCATGGCCTGTGTGTCCATCCATGGCCAAGCCTCTTGAAGTGATTCATGCCTATAGCTAGGGCAAGGGCTAGACTCTAGAGGCCTCGAAGTCAGATGTTCCCAAGAAGCAGGAACAGCACATAGAGGAGCTGGGAGTGAGGTGGTAGGGAGTGGTGGGGACTGGTGTTCGTATAAACAGAACTGACGGCCACATTTGGCTCTCAGGCTGCCTGTTTCCCACCCCTGGCCTGGCTGGTTGTGCCAGAAATGGGGCTGAAGGCTTCTGATCCTAAGGGGTCAGAGAGCCCGGGGGCACTGGGCACGCAGGAGGGGAGTGACATAGTTCCCATGTTAGTGCCCGGCACCTCCCAAACACTGGACGGGAGAGGTAAGAGGAGGAGAGGCCCTGGCGGGTCCATAAGGCCACGTCATAGGCAGAGGGGGTTCTTTGACTCCCCAGTTTCACCGTGCTGATATCCCTGCACTGGAGCTTATAGCTCACACTCAGGAACTAAAGGGGTTAGCCTGGGTGGGACTTGCAGAAGGGTGGAGAATTAACTAGAAGGTGCTGACAGTCTTGCCCCACCACTCCAAATTACAGACGAGACAACTGAGACCTAGAGAGTGGCCATCGCTTGCTCAAGGTCACGGTGAATCAAGCAGAGCCCACATGTGGAAGCCCGGCCTCTGCCACCCAGCCCAGGCACAGCCACCACCTTGCTGTGCTGAAGCAGCTAGGATGTGGTACTTAAAATTCCACTTTGTGATGGGGTGACTCAGTTTACCCATCTATAAAACGGGGAACAATCCACTGACGTCAAAGCTGGGGCTTTAGTGCCAACGCTGGGGCTGGAGCAGATGAAGCAGAGAGGGAAGCTAATTGCCGGGCTGGGTTTGGGAGAGCTTGGGGCCTCCCTGGCTGCTGGCTTTGGGCTGAAGTTGTTTGAAGTGCATGTGTCTGGTCAGCCCCCAGAGGCCCTGACCTCGCTGGGCTGATCCCCAGGAGAAGTCCCAGTGTTTGCGAGTCTGGGACCCATGCCCACTGCGGCCCATCTCGAGACATCTGCTGTTGTTCCTCAGGCAGGGACACCCGTCTGCAGAGAAGATTGTGATGGCAGGGTTCAGTGGTCACCATGGTGACCTTCAGACAGCACTGGTGGCATGACCAAGGTCCAGCTCCATCACTCTCGGTTAACTTTGGTTAACAGCCTGAGTTCACTGCGGTCACTGTGACCCACCTGGTTTCTGTCAGGATGGGGTCTCTTCTCCTCCTGACACTCTTGCACTTCTGTGAACACACCAAGAAGAGCCTGCCTCAGCACCTTTGCACTTGCTGTGGCCTCTGCCTAGAACCTGGTTTCCCTGGATATCCATATGGTTCACCCCCTCTACTCTCTCAAGTCTTTCAAGTCTCACCTCCGTGAGGCCTGTCTGCCTGGCAAGTGCAGACCTCCTTACCTGCTCTCCTTCTTCAGATGTGTAGTATCTTCTAGTATGTTTAATAATTTACTTAGAATGACCATTTTCTGTCTACTACAGTTTTTCTTTGTCACGGTGTATCCCCAGTGCACCCACGAGCCTGGCACCCCTCATGGGGCTGAGTGAGATAATATTTTCCAGAGGCTGGCTAATTTTTTCTGTGAAGGTTCAGACAGTGCATGTTTTCAGGTGTGTGGGCCTCACGGTCTTTGCTGCTGGAGCACAAAAGACAACACGGAAGGGCATGACTGAATTTGGTCTGTGGGTTCTGTGTACAGCGCCTGATTTATACGGACATGCCTATTTATTGAGTGCCTGCTGTATGCCAGACCTTGGATGAGTGCAGGTGTTTACTGTCCTCAGGGAGATAAATACACGTATCAATAAAATCATAATAAATATAAAAGTGTGATGAAAAAAGAGAAGGGGTCTGGGGGAAAGGCAGCAGGAGGATTGGGAAGAGAATCAACAACAGTGTTCAGTGGGTTGGGTTGGGTGCAGGGAGTGTGGCAAAGATAGAAGTTTCCAGAACTCCTAAGGGATAGTGGCACTCCGTGGAGATGTGTGAGTTTTGGAGGCCGGGGACATGGGAGTGGTTAGGGGGGAATATCAGTGTAAGAATCACCCCAGCTTCTTGGCTACCCCACGTAGGGAGGTGGCCAGCTTGGCAGGGAGCTGGGCAAAGTGAGGGCCCAGATGAGGGGTAAGGGGAGCCTCCTGCCTTAGACATACTCCAAGGAGATGGTTTCTGTCAACCAGGCTCCTCTGTGCAGAAGGGGAATGCGGGGGTACTGGGAAGCTGTCTGCAGGTCAGCTCAGCAGGACAGCCCCTCTAGCCTACTTTGGCCAGCGAATGCCGTGTGCTGGGCTCAGAGGCCCTGCAAAGCAATAGGAAGGTGCCAGGGTGCGGCCTGCTCTCTCTGGGGCCCCTGGTAGGTCCCCAAGTGGAAGGCTGCAGCCTGGGCCCTGTCTCTGGGACTGCAGGGCTTTGGGCAAATTGCCCCTCTCTGTGGAGTGGCTCGTCACACCCATGGAGCAGGACGCCAGCGTTGGAGGGACACAGCAGGCTGCTCAGGCAGGCAGAGGCTTACCGGCACCCAGCGCGGGCTCCCGGGGCCTGCACGTGGGCGGGGGGGGGGGGGGGTTCGGTGAANGGGGGGGGGGCGGGGGGGGGGGGGGGGGGGGGGGGGGGGGGGGGGTTCTGTGAATGAGATGAGCGGGAGAAGCCGCTGCACCACCTGGGCGTCATGTTGGAAAGAAGGCACAGTGGGTGGCAGGAAGTCGGTGGAGCAGGAGACCAGGGTCAGGTCACCAAAGAGGGAGAGGACCCGCACAGCAGCCCCCAGAGCTGGGCCCCGCATTTCTGAGGGAGCAGAGACCAGAGGCGCCAGCCCAGCTCTGTGCCCTTGAGAGCGCCCTTCCTTTGAAACTCAGATCCCTGGTGGGCACTGTTCTGATGTTCTCCCCCAGGATGACCCCATCGTGGGGAAACTCCTCCAGTTTGACTCCTCCTGTGCCTGGGGAGTTAGACTCTGCAGCTGCGCCTGGCGTGCCAGTGGGGAGGGAGGCTCAGAGGAGAGTTGGCTGCAGTCTCCCCTTCCAGCAGGGTCTACAGAGGCCAGCGAGATTGGAGAGGGCTGAGCCTTCCTGCCGGCCCTGGGCCCGGGCTCTCCACAGAGCTCCCTCACTTATAGATTAGGGCCACTGAGGCTTGGGAGGTGGGGAGGTGAAGTGAGTTGCTCTAAGCCATGTGGTTTTACACACACACACACACACACAGACACACACAGACACACACACCCTGAAGGCATTGGTCTTATCTCCAGGGAGATAAAGGAGGCTGCAGGGAGGGGTGCAGGGAATGTGGGCTTTGGAGCCAGGCCATGTCTCCACCCCAGGACGGGAGTCTGGAGGAGCAGGGGGTTCATGAACCTGGTTCAGAACAGCGCTGTCGGCTCCACGATGGGCGAGTTGCTGGGTAGCTGGATGGGGCGGCACCTGTGTAAGCTGACCCAGGCACCAGCACGGTCACCTGCCAGGAGGCCTCCTGGATACAGAGGCTGTACTGCGGTTATCTCCCTCACACTGAGCCAGCATAGAATGACAGGTTTGGAAAATAGGTGGGGCTGGAGCCCCTGGCCCTGCCCTCCCTCTCTCTGGGTGCCCGCTGCATGGTGGTGGGTCAGGCCTGGATGATGGTCTGGAAGGTCCACCCTGGCATTGAGGTAAAACTTGCCCCAGGCCTGTGATTCCTGCCTCGATGCTCAGACTCTGGGTTGGCCCCGGGGGCCAGTGTCAGCCTGAGAACCGGTCCTGGATTCGGCTTTCCCGAGCCTGCCCTGGCATACACTTAGTGTCTTCTGGGTGGTTGGGGTGTCCCCCAACCTGGCAGGTTCCAGAGAATGGAGGCACCCAGACTGATGCAGGTCTGGAGACGGAGGCAGGTGGGCCTGTTTTACGAGACCTGCACGTCCCGAGGGCACCCCTCAGGAGGCTCTCTTGGACTCTCGGGCCCCAGGACAGAGGGGCGGGGCTCTCTGGCATGGCCAGGCAGGGTCAGACGCAGTAACAGTGCTGCTCCCTGGCAGGCACCGGCTACTCAGGATGCAGCAGAGCAACTTCCCTTGCACAGAGCGTGCACGGCTGGGACTCCTCCCACTCTCCCGCTGGTGGGGAGTCTCCCCCTCCTCATGGCGGGGCGCATGGGGGTGACAGGCCTCGGGGTCCTGCAGTCACTGTGGGCCCCTGCACAAGATGCTCTCCCACCCCCAGATCGACCTGTATGCGGGGGCTCTCTTTGTGCACATCTGCCTGGGCTGGAACTTCTACCTCTCCACCATCCTCATGCTCATCATCACGGCCCTGTACACCATCGCAGGTACTCGCTCCAGCTGTAGGGTGGCTGGGGACCCAATAAGAGGGGGCTGGGCACATCAGCCCCCCTGGTTGGTTGGACACACAGAACTAGAAAGGGGGAGCTGGGGGAGGGCCCTGAGGCAGAGGGCCTCCTCCCCACACCTGGAAAGTGGCCCGTTCAGTGTCAGACAGACGGGGCGTGCAGCTGGGGGTTGCAGTCTGGGCCTGAGGCTTGTCTCACCGCTCACCTGCCTGGGGAAGGGCAGCACACACAGAGGTGGACAGCTGCCCTGCCCTGCCCTGGACACCTCACGGAGGTGGGCCCTCTGTCTTCCTCGTTCCCGTCGCAGGGGGCCTGGCCGCGGTCATCTACACAGACGCCCTGCAGACGCTCATCATGGTGGTGGGGGCTGTCATCCTGACGGTCAAAGGTGAGGGGCTGGGGCGGGTTGGCCTGCAAAGCCCCGTGGGGGCAGGGCCTGGGCATCGGTGCTGGGGAGGGAGTGGGCCCTCGAGGCCCAGGCAGGAGGAGTTCGGTGCTTTGCGGCACAGGCTGCCCGCTCCCCTCCGCCCTGAGGTCCGGCTGCCTGACCGGCACCAGCTCCTGGCTGCTGGGATGGAGGCTGGAGCTGACTCAGAAACGTGGGGCTGGCCGCACCGCCCTAGCTCAGGGCTGGAGGTGAGGTGGGACTGAGGGCGGTTGCACACACACAATTAGGAGACCACAGAGGTGCCCTGGGCATTTGCTTCAATTGTTTAAAGTCATGTACGAGATCCCAAGGAGTGCTGTGTGGCAGACAGAGGTGGGGAGGAGAGAAGGTGGTTTACACAGCTTTGTCATACTGGTTTGGGGACAGCGACGGGTGGTTCACAGGGCTGCCAGCGGGAGTAAACTCCCCGCCTCTGGAAGGGTGCAGGCAGGGCCGAGAGGATCCCATAGGGTGAACAGAGGTCTTTAAAGTCTCTTCCAGACTAGGATTCTGGGACCCTGTGGCCAGGTGACCTCTGACCCTGTGCAGTGTCTGCACATTCGCTCAGCTACACCCCCTGGCTCGGTGGGGCTCCAGGGCAGTGATAGTGAGGGCACTGTCCAGGCAGCAGGTTCCTGCTTGGGAAAGGTGGAAATAGTCACCTGCATTAAAGTTACTGATCCTTTAAAACCCTCTCCCCTCCGCACCCCTCCAGACACTGGGAAAGGTGAAGTGGGCAAAGGTCAAGTGAGTGGCCCAGGGCTGAGACGGGGCCTTTCCTGTGTCCAGCCTTCTCTGTAGCTGCCTCCTCTCAGAGCAGGGGCTGGGGTCCCCAGGACCCACAGAAGGAAAGGGGCCCAGCTAGGTCCAGTCTGGATGGAAAGGAAGAGGGAGCAGACAGCAAAAGCCACACATGGACCAGGGCTCAGAGACACAGGCCCTGAGCTCTGGGCAGGAGCCGTGAGGGGCTGAGTACAGTCTGGCTAGAGAGCAGGGACCCGGCGCTCAAGCCCCAGCTGACTTTCTTGGGCATTGGTGGCATCTCTGCCCGTCCTCAGCCCGTTTCCCTTCTCAGCGCCACATCGCCCCTGGCCGCTCTCAGTTCCACCAGAATCACATCCTTTGGGGCCTCCTGGGCCAGGACTTTTAGACTCCTCGGGAAGGTCCTCGAATGCCAAGACAAGTTTTGCTTGTTGAGGTTGACAGTCTGCAGCCCGGCAGGGCGCCCGCTCCCCAGGGCCGATGGGCATCTGGAGACCCCAGTGATTCCCACCAAGCCAAGAGGACTCTGGGGTGCCCACGTGCAAAACGCTCATTTAATAGTATTATCTTAAATACAAATAAAATAGTCATCTGCGTTTCCTTGTGCTTTAAAACCCTCTACCTTCTGCACCTCTCCAGACACTGGGAAAGGTGAAGTGGGCGAAGGTCGAGTTTGATGTTTAGAAAGTTACTTGTGAGATGAGGGCGGGGGGAGCAGGCGTCAGGCCCACCAGCCCCCAACCTGTCCTGTCCCGCCCGCCCTCCAGCCTTCAACCGCATCGGCGGGTATGAGCGGCTGGCGGAAGCCTACGCCCTGGCTGTCCCGTCCAAGACCATCCCCAACACGACCTGCCACCTGCCGCGTGCAGATGCCATGCACATGTTCCGAGACCCCCACACGGGGGACCTCCCATGGACCGGGATGACCTTCGGCCTGACCATCATGGCCACCTGGTACTGGTGCACGGACCAGGTGAGTGCCCACGTCGCCTGCCCAGCCCACCTCGCTGTCTTCCCGGGCAGGCCTGGGGGCATGGGCAGCCCGTCCGTCAGTCCTGGCTGGGCCCAGAGAGCGCCCGCGTGGTGTCTGGGCGAGGTGGGGCCGAGGATGGCGTGGCTCCAGGCGCAGGAGAAAGTGCTAGGGGTCCTTGTGGTCCCGGGGCGGGGGGACCCTCCGTTTTGAATCAGACGAGGCCCACTGGCCGCTGCCCGTCCTGGCCTTCAGGTGCTTCGACTGGGAGAGTTTGGCGTATGGGATTCCAAAAGGACTCGGGGGCCCCTCCGTGCCCCGGCTGTCAGCAAGGGGGTTAGTGTTTCGGGTCAGCCGCGGGCTCCTGGGGTCAGGCAGTGGGCGGGGCACCGGGCTGCCCTTGGTGTGCCAGTGGTGGGGGCTGGCCACAGCCGGGCCCACTTTCCTGGCAGAGGGCTGGCCGCTGTTGGTAGCGGGGCGGAACCTTGGGGGCCCTGCAGTTCTCAGTTGCCGTGGGAAGCCATCTTTATCCCTGGTCCCTGCGGCAGGGACTCCGTAATGGTGGAACTGCTGGCCCTGGGGGAGAGAGAGCAGAGAGTGAGACCCGGGGGCACTGTGGGTAAGTCCGTCCCGCCCCTCAGGACTCTTGCCAGGGAGGCTGCAGCCAGCACTGGTTATCTCCGGGCCCTCCCATTGGGCAGCTGGGGGGCTTAGGCGTGTTCGGTTTCACACACTTGAGCCTCAGTTTCCCCATGTGTCGTATGGGGATGATCCCACCTTTCGTGGCTGTGGTATGGCAAGTTCCTTCTGTTCCTCATGGCCCCTGCCCAGCCTCCTCCTTCTGTAAGAGGGACTGGCCCAGGTCGTGAGACGCGGCAGCTCAGCTGCAGTTGTGCTGAGTGCTGGGTGGGGCTTCTTCCAGTCTGACTCTAGCCCCTCGAGCTGTAAACCTGCCAGGTGACCTCCGCTGGCCCGGCCCCTCTCTGGGCACGCGGCAGCTCCAAGCGGCACCCAGCTGGGCAAGGCCTCAGAAGCGGCAGTCTCGCTAGGTAAAGCCTCACGGACGTCTGCACCTCCAGGTCCCACGGGCTGCTGCCGCGGGCAGGCAGCTAGGCCCAGCCAGGCCTGTGGGGTGGAAGAGGACCGTCTTCCCACGAGGCAATCAGGCCAGCCCCTTTCACGGGCCGGAACATTGAGGCCCAAGGGGCAAGGCTGGGATCTGCACCAGAGTGGAGGGACAGCAGGACACAATTTAACCAGTAAAGTCAGGCCAGGGACACGTGACAGCAGCAGGAGCCCTACCTGAAGGACTTTTGTAAACCATGAATCAAAGTTTTCTGGCAACGAATTAAGCAAATCCTGCAGAAGATCAGGTTTTCTTACTTCCTGTAACCAAAGAGGACTTAGGCTAGTTCTTTTCTACACAAGTTTCTACTTCTCCTGAGCTATGCTCCAAGGACAGCAAGGGCCGACGACACTGCACATTGCTCGCCTGCTTCACAGACGGTGGCATGTGGGACAGTCAGTGATGGGGCAGGGGACATGATCGTGAACAGACAGAAGGTTATGCCACCAGTGGGTGACATAGCCGGTAACTGGCTAGGTTTCCTGGCAGCAAGACTTCGAGGTGACCTGAGGGGCTGGGGTGTTATATACAGTGGTCGATAATAAGATGATAATGAGAGGAAAAAGGATTGTTAGTGCCCAAGGACAAGCATTCCTACTACGAGCTGCTGAAATGTCACATCCAGTGGATGCTGGGTAATTTCCCGAAAGCACGTCTGCCACCCTAACAAAGTATAAGCCACGCTGCCTGCCCAGAGCGGGGCGTGCTCAGGGGCCCAGCCTCCCCACCCCAAGCAGCTGGTGTTCAGGGTGTCTGTGCAAAGATCCTCGTTGGGCTACGACAGTGGAAGCAATTCAGGTTAGGGGACTACAGAGATTCTGGGGGTCTCCCCCACCTGTGACATGGCACCCCCGAATTCCCACACTGGCTGTGTCCCCCAGGGGTCTTCCAGGGGAACCAGTGGCCCCACAGCAGAGGCCGGCCCTGCCCCCCTGGAAGGGCTGAGGATGAGACTGTGCCCCTTCACCCGGCACTCTCATCTTCCCCCCGTTCAGCAGGGCCTGGCGGCTCCGGTGACTCCGGGCGGGACATCACTCGGGATTTTCCCATGAAGGCTCAGTGAGTCACACACCCTGGGCCTCCAGTCAGGGACACCACACGGTGAGAGGGTCACACAGGGGACGGAGGGGGACACCACTGACCCCACGTGCAGAGCACCACTGGCACTCGGGGCCCACGGCCTGCCTCATTCTCCCTGCCCTCTTCCTGCTTGGACTGGTCTGCCGGTCTGTGGTTGGGCCCAGGCTCAGAGCCCCTGCAAGGCCGAGGCCAGCTTGCCTGCCGGGACCTGCCCACCGCCTGCTCCTGCTCGAGGCAGTGGCTCTGCTGTGACCCTCACCAGCCACCGGGGGTGCTGCAGGGCACCGGGAGGGCTGGCTCAGCCCCCTGCCAGGGGGCGGACCCCCAAGATGCCCAGTCTGGCTGCTGCAAGGTGGCAGGTCTCTATGTTGGAAGTTCAGGTGCTTTTTACTACCTTCTTTAACTTTTTCACTACCTTCTAACTCATGCACAATGAGGCAGTGACACAGTCAGAGACAAACAGACCTAGTAAGACAGGAAGGCACAACGTTCAGGGGGCAGAGAGCCCTGGCTTGGGCGCCCACCTGGGCCCTGCCACTGCCAATGCCTGGCCTCAGTTTCCCTGTCTATAAACGGGAGGGTGCACAGCCCAGAGGCCCCGGGGCCCCGCACGCTCCGGTGGTGAAGTCCCGTCGCCTGCTGCTGCACTCTACTTGGGACAGCGCCATCCTCCTGCACTGCAGAGCAGGGGCTGCGGCTTCTGGGCCCCTGCGGCAGACCAGGCAGTGCTGAGTGCGTCCTTCCCGTGACCTTGTTTCACCACAGGAGGGTTCTCTTGTCCCCACGTGGAGCACCCAGTTCAGGACTTGCCCAAAGGGTGGAGCCAGGGTCCAAAGGCCCCTGGACCAGTGCCCAGCCATTCCCGGCCCTGAAGCCCTGTGGGGAACCTGAGACTCGGGGACTCGAGAGCAGCCGGGCATGAGGGTGGCTACCACACAGCAGCCCCAGCGTCTTGGCAGCACCGCTGTGGGGCAGCTGACATCCCAGCCTGCAGACAGGTGCACAGTGGGCCTGGGTGGTGAAGACTGGGCTTCTTCAGCTGTACAGTGGGGCGACAGTACCCGTCCCGCAGAACGAATTAACAGAACGTGACGCTGAGGGCTTCAGGGAAACGGTCGCTTTTCTCCTAGGAGGAGCGAGGCGCTGGGTCTTGCTTTCACAGGACACCAGAGGGGAGTAGTCCACAGGGATTAGGCCAATCCCTTCATTATCCAGACAGGGAAACTGAGGCCAGCACTGTCTCAGGCCAGGAAGCTGGCGCAGGACTGCAATCAGCTTGCCCTGCACTCCCGGTGCTGGCCCAGGACTCTTGAGCGTTTGCTGAGTCTCATCTTACAGGGAGATGCTGGGAGCCGTTGCTCAAACTAGCACGTTTGGAAAGTAAGTCACAATCACAGATCATTTCTGCTTCTGAACTGGAGGGGGTGACTTAAACTCTGAGACAGCGAAGGGAAAACACATTTCAAACAAGCAAGGTGCACAACTCTGAACATACCAAACCCACTAAATTGTAGTTTCAGTGGTGAGCCAGATGTAAATTCTATCTTGAAGCAGTTTTTATAAAAGCTTATTCGTAATATCAGAGCGTCAGAGCTGTGACCTCAGATGCCATTAACCCAATGGCCCTCCCCGCCTCCCCCCACCCTCCATTTTGCATATCTGGAAACAAGTCGCTAGGATTTGCCTGAGGCCACTGAGGAGTTGTGGCAGGCAGCTTCGAGCACCCCTCCACTGCTGAGCTGCTAGTTTTCTAAAATCCCAGATCTTCCAGGTCCCAACCCCTGCCCGGGACACAGACAGTGGGTGCCAGCATGCACTCCTAGCCACTCCTGAGAGGGCCAGGAGGTCAGGGCTGAGGGCCAGTCCCTGCTGTCATCCTGGCCAGCGTCTCCCCCAGCCCTGACAACTGCCGTGTGGGGGGCCAGGCAGCGTCCACACCGCCCTGCTGGACAGTAGGGAGCCCAAATCCTTGGAAGAGGTGCACCCTGGCCCTAGCTGCTCAGCCCATAGGGTGAGCTCTGCTTCTGCTGGGCATGCCGCAGGGGGCCGTGCTTGGGGCACCCTCGTCTCAGGCCACGGGGAGTACTCCCCGGGGCTGGCCAGGAAGAAGTCCTGCCACAGGTGTGGGCTGGAACCCATGGCCTGCTCCTGCTCCCAGGTCATTGTCCAGCGGTCACTCTCTGCCCGGGACCTGAACCACGCCAAGGGGGGCTCCATCCTGGCCAGCTACCTCAAGATGCTGCCCATGGGCCTGATGATCATGCCGGGCATGGTCAGTCGTGTGCTGTTCCCAGGTAGGACAGGCCGGGGGCAGTGGGCGGTGGGTGCCGGCTTCCGGGTCCTGGTCTTGAGTTTACCAGGAAAGGCAAAGGACCGCGTCAGCTGTTTCCCAGCCTGGCGGGAGGGGGGAGGGGTGCCTGGACCACAGCGGAAGGTGGCTTGGCGTGAGGTCAGGAGGTCAGGACGAGGACCCCTTACTGCTGTGTGCCCGGAGGGTGGGTGTGCAGGAACCTCTGGCTGCCCCTCTTCAGTCGGCGCCCTGGGGGAGGACACTCACTGCTGCCGACACCCTGCACCAGGCATCTGAAACCTCTGGGTGTGTTGTTACGTCCTTTTGTTCTGGCTCCCAGTTCCGGGGATACTGGGGCACAGGGTCCCCACTGCTGCTAAAGGCCTGCCACGTGGTCCTAGTTGGTTTCTCCCCTCTCCCCTACTCCGTTCAATCCCCCTGCAACAAGGAAGGCCTCCAGAGCCAGGGGCCCGTCACTCAGCAATGGCAGCTCTGAGCACTGGGGAGCTCTGGGGGAGGGTCCCAGCACCGCTGGGGCATGGGACCCCGACTCACCTGCACGTCCTTGTCCATGGAGTGCGAGGCCTGCATCCTCCTCGAAGTGCTGGTCTCTTCTCTCTCCCGACCCTGAGCCCACGGAGAGGCAGCCAGATGTCCACCAAAGGTCCCTCGGGTTGTGTGGGGGGCACTCAGCTGTTGGCGGGGGGACTGGGCTGGCCCATTGGCCACCTGTTCTGAGTGTCGCCTCCGGGGAGGTGCTGAGCGCTCCCTCACCTCAAAATACTCATCTGAAACGGAAGAGGAGGCCAGCGAGGGCCGCCGGGGGCCAGGGCCAAGGCTGGAGCTGCCCGAGAGGCTGTCCTGGTCACTGAGGGTCACGTAGTCGTCGTCGTCTTCCTCCTCCTCCCCGTCTAGCCCGTTGGGGAGCCCCGCCTCCCCGCCACTGGAGCCATCCTGGGTCACCGACAGCTGCCGCTGGAGGGGAGCACGGTCTGGGTCCCCCTCCCCGGGCAGCCCATGGTCTGTCCCATTCTGGGGTGCCTCCTCTTCTGGGCTCTCCGGGGGCCAGCCAACGCCCCTGCCATCCTGGGCGAGGAGGTCTGCCACGGGGACTGTCCTGGGCTTGGGCACGGGGGGCTGTGGCTCAGGGTCACTCTGGGGGAGGCCATTCTCAGTGGGGACCCCGTTCAGGGGTGTAGTGGGCCCCGGGGAGGGGCTGGAGTCCTGGTTCTGCTTCCACAGCTGGGCGCCGGCCTGGGACGTATCCCGGATCTTGATTCTGTTCATCTGGCTGGGCTGGGGGTTCCAGATGTTAGGGTCGATGATGTTGATGTACCCCAGAATGTCACTGCCAGGCTCCGGGTCCGGCTCCACCCAGGTGGGCAGGTAGTCGAACATGTTGGCCCGCTCCAGGTGGAGCAGCCCTGGGTGGACGAGAGGGGGCGGCTCGAGGAGGTCTCCCGGCCGCTCAGGCAGCGCCGGGCCCCGCAGCCCTGGGGGCTTCTTGACCTCCTGCTTCTCGGAGGACGTCTTGGCAATCTCGTCTGCACTCTTGGCCTTGACCAGCGCGTACTTAGGGTTCACGAGCTTCTTGGCTACGGTGCCCGAGGGCACCAGGGGGACCACAGAGGGCAGCACGATGGGCTCTGGCTCTGGCTCCTTCTCCATGGGGACACCCTTGAGGCTGACACTGTGTGACATGAGGTACAGCTCCTGGAACTGCCGATCGAACATCTCGACCACCTGGCCGGACAGCACGGAGATCAGGTTCCGGTCCGTCCTTGCGGCTGACCACGTGAAGCTGCAACACAGGGAGGGGGCAGTCAGCCAGGCATGTGGGGCCCTCGCTAGGGCATCTCCTGGGTCCCCTTACGCAGGCCTCTGAATGCGCTAAGAGCGTCCACAGGCCGGTGCTCACCAGGCTACGGCGATGGGGCCCTCATGGGACTGGAGAGTGATGGGGCAGCCGGCGCCTGCCGTGGGTCAGGTGGAGCTGGAGGCTCAGGCAAGTGACGTGTGCACAGTGGCCCGGGGCCCGCTCTGCACGGCGTTTTACCCCGTCAGACCGCGCGGGATGCCCGGAGCAGCCCTGGATGCTGGGGCTGTGAGCAGGGGGTCCCTGCCCCCACCGGCTCCCAGGGCAGCGCTGGGAGACGCCAAGGGCCTGGCCCACACCCCGCCTCCAGGCTGGAACTGCAACCCTTTTCTCCACTTCCAGAGCACGGGTGTGTCCTGCCTGCTCACACCTCAGCAGTTCTGGGACCAGTGACCTGGACTAACCAGGGTGCTATAAGGCAGGGTTAAGGGCAGAAAGCACCTGGGAACTGGGGCGGTCTGTCCCGACGCCCAGGGAAGCTCCGTCACCTGTAGGAGCCACAGATGGCACGGTCTCCGTCCACGAACATGAACTTCTGCGCCAGGGCTCCCTTGAACTTGGTGGCCGAGCGTGTGAAGAACTCTGTTCCCCCGCTGCTCCGCACCCTGAGATTCTGTGTTGGGGGACAGCAGACGAATCACACACAAATCACACCACCGGAGCTAGCGTCCCCCTCTCACTGAGGAGGTTCTTGCTCGGAGAGACAGAGCTGTGAAAAGCCGAGGTGGGCACGCAGACCCCAGGCAGGGCAGGGTGGGCCTGGCTGAGACCCATGAGTTGAGGGGATGGCTGAGGGCACCCCAAAATGGAACGTCAGGGCAGGAGGGAGCCTGGGGTCTCTGTCGTGAGCAACGCTGGTGTGGTGTGTTAGCGACACAGGTTCCCAGGTCTGTGGTCAGGGGGTCGCACTGTTCACTCAAGTCCCAGGGGACCCGGCGCCTGCTTAGAACAGGAGCCCGCTCAACAGCATCCTGACACGTCTGCTTGCATGCATGCCCCTTGTGACGGGGGTCTCACTCTCTCCCGGGACGCTCTGGCCCAGCTTCGCCACTAGTTCGTTCTGTGACTTCTCCACCTTTGGCTCTGGCCTACTCACCCGCCCTGACTTGACTTCACGGCCCACCTCTTTGTCAACCCCTGCCGAGGCCCCAGCTGCAGGCACAGAGAGGGCTGTGATAAGGATCCACATTGGAGGTGAGGGGGAGGGAGATGAGAAATAACGCCAGCGAGGGAGGCGAGGGAGGCGGGGAGAAGGAGGCGGGAGGCTCCCCAGAAAGGGCTGATGTGTGAAAGATGAGCGAGTGGGCCAGGGTGGGAAGGGACCGGCAGTCCAGGTTGGCAGTCCAGGATCAGGAATACAAAGGCCCGGCCAGGAAAACAGCAGCCTTTGAGGACTTTGGGGGAGGACGGTGGAGGACAGAGCTTGCAGAGCGGGCTCAGCTGGATGCTGATGAAAGACCCTGCACCTGCTCCAAGGCCTGACTCTGGCCTGAGGGCAGCAGGGAGCCACGGGAGGATTCAAGCGGGAAGGATGGGGCACAGTCCTGGCCTTCAGTGGGGAGGATGTGCGAGAGGAATGGAGAGCCGGACGGCGAGGACAGGAAGGTGGGCCTGAAGCAGGGCCGGGGACACGGAGAAAGGGGTGGGTCTGAGAGCCGGAGCCTGCCCGCCACTCCGGCCACTGTCCCAGGCGCTCCTGTCCTGGTTCCTTCTGTGTCGGGTCCCAGGCCCCTCTCTGCAGGGGGAGGCCCAGGACACTGTCCAAAGAGGTCGAGGGGCGGGTCCCCATGGCCGCCCACCCTGCCATTAACAAGCATCTTGTTGATGGCCCAGCCCGGGGCAGATAAGCCTCTGCTCCCAGGCCAGTTCCCAGCACCCCGGGCTGCCTGTCTGCACACAGCCAACTCATCAGGAAGCTGGCCTCAGCCCAGGACAATTATTGCTCGTGACTTTGTACCCGACACCGAGAGTGCTGGGGGACCAGAAGTCAGAACAAAGATCCTGGAGGCGGCGCAAGGCCTTCCCTGTCACCTGTGCCCAACCACAGCCCAGCCCTGCGGTTCTGCGGGCTCCCGGTGCTGCGCTCCTGACGCTGGGGCCCTGCTTCAGCCTAGAACGGTGAATGGCTGCCAGCCCCACCCCTGAACCAGCGCCTGCCCCCTCCCACCCAAACCCTGTCCGGATGAAGGGTTTAGGAGGTTACCACCTACAGCTATAGCTCACAGCCATTCAGGTCTGGAGCGGCAGGCTGCCTGCGTGCCTCAGCCAGTCTCTGCGTCCTGCTGGTTCAGCTCCCGTCTGCACACCGGGCTGGTGTGGAGCGCAGGGCCCATCTAGCAGGGCCCTGGGACTCTGCAACAGGTGGGGGCTTGTGGCCACCCCCCTTCCTGCCTCGTGGCTGCTCCCTGCCTGTTTGTTCCTGGGTGGGCCCCACCCCACGGGGCCTGGCCCAGATGAGGTAATGTCTCAGGAGTCAGGGCTCGGGTGAGCAGAGGTGGAGGATCCCACAAAGCCGCATTGTCTCTGAGCCCTGGGACACCCCCAGCAGGGAACGCAGAGGGCAGGGTGGAGGATACCCCAGGCGAGTCCTTGGACCCTCTGGACCTGTTTCCTCGTGAAAGGGGCAGTGATGGGTCCCTGAGAGGACAGCGGAAGGTGGCTGTGCCGCCCTCTGTGGGCTCTTCCGCCCCACACAGTGTGGGGCGGGCTCCAGGAATAGGCCCCAACTGCAGCGCCTGGCCTGCACCCCCACCCACCGGACCTCCTGTGTTCATGTGCAGATGAACTCACCCTCTACAAGCCCGTCAAGGCTGGTAGAAGGCAGAGGGGTCTGAAGTCCTCCCTAAGCAGGGAGGGTAGGTGGGTTCCGGCCATTCTTTACTTTTTTTAAAGATTTATTTATTTATGCACACAAGAGCCAGGGTACAGGCCAGAAGTGTGGGGGTTGGTGGTGAGAAGAATTACCAGAGACCAAGTGGGGAGCAGAACAGGCGGATCTACTGAAATACACTGCCGAGAGGCGCAGCGGGAGAGGCAGGAGAGGTCTGCTGCGCCCGGTGGGTCTCCTCCCTAGCTGGGCACTGGGTTCCGGGCATTCTCGAGCTCCAGTCAAGCATACTTTGAGTCCTGGCACCAAACAGATACTGACTCGGTTTCCTCATTAGTGAAATGGGCCTATCCATTCTTACGCTTCAGAGCTGAATGAAGTCACAAATCAAAGGCTGCAGGCCAGAAGATGCCAGGACTCAGTGGGCTGAGTAAATGGCTGGAGGTAGGCACCTTCCACTCTAATCAGGGCCAGATGGGCCAGACACAGAGGACCAGGAAAACATCTGAAATGGAATCATGTCTGAGAACCAGGACTATCAGCAGAACTTGATGGCTGGGTAGGCAGGGGTAGGGGGCGGTGACAAGTCTTTTGTGGGTAAAAGAGCCCTTCAGCTGCACTTCGGTAACAACTTCCCCAACTATCCCCTGAATGGGTCTGTGGGCATCTCCTGAGTCCACAGAGTGGGGAGGCCCCAAGATGCGTCTTGACCAGGTTTGCCTGGTGAGCAGGATTGGCCCAGGTGTGCGAAGAGCAGGGGGCATGTCCCCCTGTGCCAGGCACCAGAGAGAATGTCTGCTGTCATCCCTGGCCTCCACCCAGCACATGCAGCACTGGGGAGGGTTCCAGACATTGCCTGTGTCCATTCAGACAAGCCCCCTGCGTGAGAAGCACTGTCCCCCACGGGTCATCACAAATCCCGGCCCGGTCAGAGAAGGCAGGGCACAGGAGCGGGGAGCCCTGAGCACCAGAGGCAGGACTGGCCTGTTCAGCACAGAACCTGAGCTGCAGGCTGGGTCCTTGCATCCTTACCAAGCGCCTTCCCATGGCCACCCTGGCTGGTGTTTCTTTGTTCCTAAGAAATGGGTCCGGCCTTAGCCCAAGTAGATGCTGGTTTTTCCAGTTTGGCTGCACAAAGTCAACTAGCTTTTCAGAGCACGCAGGCAGCTCACAACCCTGGTGCTCCCTAAGCCATGCTCTGGGGTCCAGCCTGGCTCCCACTGGCTCCGGGAAATCCCTCAGCACCCAGTGTGGCTTGGCCCCATGGCCCGGCCTGTGCCCCTGAGGGTGAGAAGACCAGGTCCTCTCCTCAAGGCCTGTGACCCTTCTGTAAGAGGGGGCACTCACTCCCACACTTCCCGCAGGGTCCTCAGGGACGAGGCTGAAGTGGCAGGCTGGGGTGCTTGGGGCATGGCTGAACCTCGCACTGAGAGGTGCTGGTGCATGTCCTTCCCTGTCACCTGGAAACCAGCATACAGCCTGTTCCTAGAACACACCGGTGTGAACTCAAAGTGCAGGAGGGGGACTGGAGGGGCTGGCTGGAAGGAGGGTGCCTGAAGGCACTGCCTAGTCACACCATGGCTCGGAGGGGAGGGAAGCTCTGTGGCCCTCAGATGGGGGCTGGGGTCTCCTGGAAGGAGTTATGGCCATCCCAAGCAAGGGCAGGATGAGCAGGGAGCTCGCCGCTGAGTGCTGTGCTCCCTCATGGCTGCCTTCACTCTCCACCGCAGTCTTGCCAAATAAATAGCAGTAATCCCATTTTCCAGACAAGAAGAACTGAGGCCCAGAAAGTTTCAGTGTTCTGCCCAAGGAGCCTGTGCAGGTGGCAGAGCTGGGGTGCAGTGTTGGAACTGGGGTGCAGGTCGCAGAGCTGGGATTCAGATCTGGGGCTCCCGGTATTACCCGCACCCTGATGCCCTACACCCCATGGTCACAAGTACCATCCCACTAGGTATACCAGGACCCTGGGCCGGTGGGATGGATCTAAGGGCAGGTTGCTGCGGGGCTGGGCAGGGGCGGCAGGCACCGAGGGCGGGTCCAGGGATTACCAGCACAGGAAGTGCTCCTGAGACAGGTCCGGGCCCAGCTGGCCCGCGGGCAGGGAGGCAGGCCCTCGACATGGTGACACTTGGCCAGGGCTGGGCCCACAGGAGCCTTTGGCCACTGGCCTAGGCTGTGGAGGGGGCAGGCAAAAACAAGAGTGAAGCCAGGGTCACCATTCTTTCCTTTGAGGGTGCTTGGCCTTCCCACAGCTTCCAGCTCCCAGACGTGTCACTGTCACCTATAGAACCTTCCCCTTCTCCAGAGGGGACAGGCTGGGTCAGAGACCCCCAGTGTGAGCTGCCTCTCCCATGCCCCAGGCTACAGACTCATTTTTAAGCTGAAGTGGGGGCGGAGCCTTACTCTCACCCCCTCCCCTGCCTTGGGCCTAGGGTTTATAATTTCTTGTTATTGCCAACAGCTGTGTAACTCTCCTTAGCTCACAGAACAGTTTTATAACCATTGTCTCCTCTAATTTCATCCTCAGACGAACCTATGAGGCATCATTATGGCCATGAGGCACTGGAGGCTCAGAGATGAGCCATAGCCTGAGCCGCAGAGCAGGTCGGGAGCGGGGAGCCGTGCGGGCAGCCGGGCCCAGTGCAGCCCTCACTGGGGTCGGGCACAAGGGTCCGGCCCTCCTTGTCTGTGCTGACTTCTCACTGCCGGCTTTGAGGCTTTAGGAGGGATGGGTAGGGAGCCTGTAGCCCTCTGGCCATGTCTCAGCCCAGGGCTTCCCACCTCCTGGAGGCACTCAAAACTCCCAGGAGCCTGGCCTCTGGCTCCCGAGGAGAGGCCGTGGGGCACTGGACAGGGGTTGAGTCTTCTGGAATAGCCTACCTGGGACAGGGGCCGGATCAGCATGGGTGAGTGGAGCTGGAGGGTATGACTTGGCACGAGGCAGGTGTGAAGCGGGTGGTCCGGATGGGTCTCTTCCTGAGCCCAGGGTTGGGGGCGGGACAGGGACCCCAAGGTTCTCCTACAGGGCTGAGGCCTCTGCGCTCACATTTCAAAAGCCGCCTTTTCCACACCCTAGACCTCTTCCAGCATGAGCTGTCTGTCGAGGGAGTCGATTCCCATTGCTAATTACACGGCGGGCAGCGCGGCAGGTGAGCGTGGGGCTTGGGGTCAACGCACCAGGGAGACCACATAAAAATGTCCCAGCAGTCAGAGACTCGCCCCCTGGGGAGCGCCTACCCACTTGAAAGGACTGAGCCGGTTGGGGAGGAGAGCAGAGAGAAGGCGCACATTTGACGAATGCTGACAAATTACAGGCGAGGGGCCCGGGCTCTTATTAACCAGCCTGGCGGCGCCTCCTCCTGAGGTTTTGCTGTGATCACAGGCCTGAAGCCCAGGGACCCGACCTGTCAGATGTTGTGCTGAGCCAGAGGGATCTGGTGCTGGCCCCACTCCCCTTGTCCTTAACTGACCAGCAGCGGGTGACCCCGGCATCTCCTCCATCTCCTGGCCTGTAAAATGGGAACAGCTGCCCGACCCCGCTGGGTTAGCAGGAGTAAATGCCTTAATCGGATTAAGTGCCTAGCGTGAGGCCTGGTGCACATCGAGAGCTGGAGAAGCGCTAGCTGTCATTATTGCTCTTAATTAGCGTGTTCTAGTACATGACGGCATACGGACCTGGACTCTCCCGGGAACGTGCTGTACACACGGAGGTGATGGTGAGGTGGAAGGAGGCCTCCCTCTATCCCAAACAAGTCACCAAATGCCAGGTGGTCTGAGCAGGAGAGCTGGGCCACACTGGCCCCTCTACCGCTCTGCCGGGCTAATGAGATCCTGCACCCGCAGCGAGGAGGGCCTGCCCAAGGACACACAGTTAAGGCGCACTGAGAACTGGGCCCACCCCGACCCCCACCTCTGCTCCTTCTCCTCTACTGCTGCTCATCAGATTGCTCTGCAGACACCAGGGAAGCCTTTTTCTCTGACCTCAGCTAAAGGAGCTTCTTGTCAGAGGCAGATACTAAAACCAGTGGGTGGACTGATGCGGACACAGATTTTGGCTTAAACCCAAGAAGAGACTTTCCTGAAATCAGAGCTGTGCAGCTAGGCTGTGAGTTGCTGGAGCTGGGGCAGTGAGCGCCTGGTCGCTGGAGGCATGCAAACAGAGACAGGTGAGCAGTGTGCCCAGGCTGAGTTAGAGCCCTGGTGTGGGCTCTAAAACTTGGTCAGCAGGCCCTTTATCAGTGTTATCTCATCTCTCTGCTGGAGACAGCAAGCACTCTGGCCCTCAGGGCATTCAGCCAGAAGCAGGGTGCCCACTTAGCAGGAGGCTCTAGAATTAAACTCTGTGTTCCCAGCACAGGGCTCTACCCTAGAAGGCAGGTCTCCGTAGTGTTTGCTGACCCACTGAGCAACCAGCAGCTCACCCTGAGATGCCCCTTGTGCATGCGGGCCCGCTCACACATGTGCAGGAAGTACTTGATGTTGCTCTCATCCACGATGATGTACACGGCCACCTTCCTCTTGAAGCCGGCGTCCAGCAGGTCCTTGAAAATGTCCACGTCGGTGAACGTGTCCATGACCACAGCTATCACCTGGGAGAAGAGAGAACAGGCTGTCAGGCGGCACAGTGGTGGGGATGGGCCTCTTAGGGTGCCTGAGGCGCCTGTAGCCTCAGGACTAGGGCCAGGAAGTGAAATTCTAAGGTTAGGAGTTGACAGTTAGGCTATGAGAGTCTCAGTGCGTGACTCAGGCTGGACTCGGGGCGGCAGGGCATGAGAGGAGCGCACCGCACACGCCTGCTGTTTCTGTAACGCAAGACCTCAGAAGACTAGGCTGGCACCCTGGCAGGGGCAAGATGAGAAGGAAGGAGAGCAGGCCCAGCAGGAGCCGGGAAGGCTAGCTCTCAAAGGTCATGGGAGCCAGGAAGGGTCTGCGCCCTGAGGTCTGGAGCTTCACTCAGTGAGCCGCCAGCGAGGCCTCTTCCTCGCGGGTGCCAGGGCCCAGCCCAGGAACCCTGCGGGAGTCTGTTCCTGGGTTGTATTTCTGGCCTCGGGGCAGGCCACACCACCATTCCACCGGTGTCCCTGGGGGGCCCCAATGAACCAGATGTGTGACTAGCCAGGGGGCGGCAGTAGCTGGTGCAGTGACTCTCCAAGGCCCCCGGGTACCCCAGGCTGGTGTGGACGCTGAATGCTTCCTTTGCTGCCACCGATCCTGTCTGGTTTGGACAGAGCCCAAACCAGCACGTGTGCTCTTCCTGTCACCTGACATCTGTCCCCACAACGGCTGACTCCAGCTTCCTGACCTGGTGCAGCTGGGTCGCAGAAGTCGGGGTGCATCTGTCCTGCCCCAGCCCAGCCACTGCTAGTGCGGGCAGGGATACGTCCAGGCCAGCAGCGGGCACTGGCCAGAGCTGAGACATGAGGAAGGAAGAGGCAGGTGGATGAAGAGCATGCCTGCCTCGGGTGGGCAGCGGGGCTCAGTCTGTCCATTCCCTCTCCCGGACCCCTGGGCAGCAGAGGGGAGCATGGCAGCCTGGGCTAAGGCTGGTGTCACCGCCCCATCCTAGCTTGAGAGTTTCTGGAGGAGCCTAGGGGGACCAGAGAACTGCTCTGGGTCACACAGTAAGCTGGGGACAGTCAGGTTAGAACCTACCCAGGCCTGCCATGAGGGTGGCCAAGCACACTCCCTTCTCTGGGATTGTTGACACAGGGTGACAGGGAGACGGACTAGGTGGGGCTGCTGGGGACGTGTTTGCACACTCCAGTGGGCTTATCCAGCTGCCCCCGGGCCTCTCCCTGCCCTGCAACCACAAGAGTGACTCTAGGTAAGACGTTAGTTTGTCTGGGTCCAGCTTTGTCACTGGCTCAGCAGGTGCAGTGAAGCTGTGGGACCAGCCACAGCTCCCCAGTGGCTACGGCCGGAGTTTGCTCTCTCCTCCAGGGCGGATCACTTGCTGTCTTCGAGACTCTGAAGGGCTGTTTCCGACGAGGCAGAGGGAGCAGCTACAGTCAGTGCAGGGGCAGCCTTGGGGGGTGCATTGCTTTCTGACCTCAAAGTTATGCAGGGCTCCCCATTCCAGGAGATGTTCAAGGAAAAGCCAGAGGCTGTGAGGCGAGGGGGTGGATGAGAAGATGCATGAGGCACAACGTGAGAGCTGGGTGGGTTCACAAGTTTGGGATTTTACCACAGGCGAGGGGGATGAGGTCCTGAGGTGAGTGGGGTGGCGGCAGGGGCTCCCCGCTAGCACCCCACCATGCTAAAGTTGCTCCAGCCTCAGAATCCTCTTCAGTAAGCTGCTCCTGCAGCTGAATAGCCTCATGTGCCACCCTGGAAAGGGTGCAGCCACACGTTCCCCCTGGAGGCAGCCCCCCCTCCCTCCTCACTGCCCCCCACCCTCCTGCAGGATCTGCCAGGCTTGGTTCCAGGGGCCCGCCCTGGGCCTGGGCTGGGTGACGAGCCCCAGCAGGACCGCTCTGCGTGCGCTGCTCCCCACGTTGCCCTCTGGCAGGCAGGTGCCGGATCCAGGCACAGTGTGCTGCTGGCCTGGATCTGTTGGGACCTGCCCCCCATGGAGGGGCCTCTGTGGGGTTCCAGGGCTGAGCAACAGCTTGCCCTAGGTCTGGGCTTCATGCCCAGTGGTGCTCAATGGGGGGCTGCTAACAGGTGCCAGCTGATGTGGGGGTGGGCAGGGGGCTTGATCCTCCCACAGCTTGCCCTGTTCAGTGAGAGTCAGAAGTTTCTGAGTCCTGTCGTGCCCCTGCTGGTGTGTACAGAGGAAAGCTGGCTGGAGACCCCAGACTAGAACCCAGGGCTGTGCTGCACCCTCAGGGTCTTCTGCACAAGAGGATGCAGGCCAGTGCTGTGCCTTCAACTGCAAAAGCTTATCGTGAGCCCTGACAACTGCTGTCCTTTAGGCTTTCACAACCATGCTTCGAGACAGCATTTAGTACTCCCACTTTACAGAAGAGGGAAGTCAGGTACAGGGGGATTCACAACTTCACCAAGTTATCTGCTTGAGTGACTCAGCTTGCCCGAGACACTGAGTTCTTTGAGGGCCCCATCCAGGCCCAGTGCAGGGCTAGCCTAAGGTGGGTCTCAGGGAGCTTTTGTGACCAAGAATGTGAGAATGTGACCAAGTGGCTCAGCCCAGAAGAGAGTGAGGAAAGAGGCAATTGGAGCAAGCCACAGCCCCTCCTGATCCCAGGTTCTCTATCTGCCAAATGGGGGTCCATTTGGTCTATCTCTAGGCCAAACTAGAGAAAACACTAGTCACCTCCTTGGTTCCACCCCACATATACTCTGCAGAAGTCCTGGGCAAGGTCAAGTCAGAGCCATAGAACAGACAGAGGGGAGGCTGGAATCTGGAAAGCCTTGGCCCCAGCAACCTACTAGGTGGCACGTAGTCTCCCCAAGGCCTAGACCCTGAAACCTGATGGGACCCTGAAACTGGAGCTCCCTCTAAATGACCTGTCTGCATCCTAGGTTTTCAGGTAGAGTGAGCCATGGTCTCTCCACTCAAAGTGCTCCAGAGTGGACTGGGAGACAGTCCACTGCCCATTCACCCCATCTGCCCTGGAGCACAAGGCCAAAAGTGACCACATATACCATATCCAAGTAAGTTCCTGCCCCTTGTGGGCCTCCATTGCACCACCTGGAACTTACAGAAGGTGAGGAGAGTCTTGCACCTCTGGGTATGACTTTGATGGTGGCAGCACAGACCAGGCTCTAGACTGTGCTCCTGTGGAGCTGTGTGACCTGGGGGAAGTGCCTTGGTTTCCCCCTAGGGTGTTAACAATGCCCACCTGCATGGCTGTTGGAAGGTGAAGTGAATAACACAGGTACAGAGTCAGCTCATGGCCCAGGAGTCCATAGTCAGCAACTTGCAGTTGATTACCAGCCTCCTCGTGACACCCGTTGGAGTCCTGATCTCCCAGGCTCACAGTACCCTTGGGGGTGGACAGGCTGGGAATCATCACCTGCCTAGCTCTCACTTCATTCTGTGGCAGCTGGAGGCTGGAGGAGGACAATTTCTCATGGGAATGATACAGGGAATGTTGCAGACTGTCCTACAAGTTGGGACAGTAGCTAGCTTGACCTTGGATTCAACTTCCAATTCCTGTCACAATGGAGTAAGAGAGCCTATACTCACACTCTTATTTTAACTTGGCAATCAAAAAGCAAGCAAAATCTATGAAACCATGACCAGGAAACAGCACAGCAAGCATGGTAAGACTGAGGGGGGTGGGGGGGAGATTCAGCCTAGGCTTGCTTTGGTCTCCTCCAGGCTGCAGCATAAGGAGAGCAATCTGGTGGAGTTAAGTGAAGGGTTGGCTCAGAACACAGCAGCCAGAATTTGCAGCATGGAGTAACTGGAGGGGAGAGAGATAACAGAACAAAATCCAGAGATCTTCAGAGGGTATCCCTCAAACTTCAGCTGGTCACCTAGCAGTGCATATTCAGGAGGAACCACGGACACAGGGAGAGAACTGGCCCCCAGAAAGGAACAAAGGGAAAAATCACTGGTGCTCACACAGGATCAAGAATCACTTGCGTTCCCTCAAGCCAGAATGCAGGCTCCTCTAACACCCAAGGTCTATATGAGAGTCCTCAGAACTCTGCCTAAATAGTGGGCAAATAAGCTCTAGACTAGGGCCTGGCAAACTCATAGTGTAAAGGGCCAGAGAGTAGTAAATATTTTAAACCTTGAATGATGGTTCCTGAGATTACCAGCCTCCTCGCGATACCCATTTTGTTGTTATGGCACAAAAACATCCTATATAGCACATAAACTAATGTATATGTCTGTATTTCATTATTTACAAAAGCAGGCGGCTGGCAAGATTTGGTTCATAGTTTGCCAACCCCTACCCTAGACTAATTCCATTTAATGAAACTACACCAAGCCTCAAGAGTGTTCAGTTGTTTATAAACAACTTCACTGAATCCTAGAACAAAACACTTAAAGTGAAAAAACAAAACAAAACATAAAATTCACCATAGCCAGGATCCAATAAAAAAATGACCAGGCACACAAAGAAAAAGGAAAATAATGACAACCATGAGGAAAAAAAAAAAGCATCAAAATTGTCCAGGAATTGATGCAGATATTAGAATTTGTAGAGAAAGACATGAAAACAGCTATAACAGTATATTCTATATGTTTCAAAAGTTAGAGATATGGTAAATTTTTTTTTTAAAGAAAAAATCAAATTGAACCACCAGAAGTAAAGTAATTCATCATTCAAGATGAAAAATACTCTGTATGGGATTAAAAGCAGATTAGACACTACAGAAGAAAAGATTAGTGAACTTGAAGACAAGACACTAGAAACAATTCAACCAGAAAAAAGCATTGAAAAAACACCATAAGGTGTCAGTGAACTGTGGGTCAACATCAAAGGTCTAATATACATGTAATTGAAGTTTCATAAATTGAGCAGGTGGAGGGTAGTGGGGAAAGACAGAAAAACCCTTGAAAAAACAATGTCCATTGTGCCCAGGAAGCACAATGAATTCTAAGCAAAAGAGATATGAAGAAAATGATGCTAAGGCACATTGTAATTCTATCCCTTAAAACTAGTGATGAAGAAAAAATCTTGAGAGAGAGAGAAAGAGAGACAGAGACAGACAGACAGAAAGACAATCACATATCAAGGAACAAAGATAAGCAGACTTCTCAGAAATCAACTCAAGCTAGAAGCAACATCTTTAAGACACTTCACAGAAAAACTGTTACCCTGAAATTCCATACTCAGTGAAAATAGCTTTCAAAACCAAAGATGAAATGAGGACATTCTCAGACATAAAAAAAACCAACAACAAAACAAACTGAGAGAATTCATCCTCAGCAGACCTGTGTTATAGGTATCACCACTCCCTTGTACATACATGGGGCTGAGACTCCAGGGCTTGCAATTATTTCCATGGTGAGGGCATGGGGCTCCCCCTTCCCTAACTTCCCTAACTGGGGGTTTGGGATTGACAGAAGAGTTGCTCTCCTGCCCCCAACCCTCTCCTCTAGCAGCAGGACTGGGGCAGACTTGGCTACAGGGCCTCAGTTTCCCATATCCTCAATGTGTCCCCCCTCCCCCACACCTTCCCCTACTGCTGGTATGTCTGAAAGACCTGGCACTGGGGAGGCCTCTGGGGAGTTTGGGAGTGGGCACTGGCCCCAGTGTAGGCTGTGCTCCCCTGACTCCAGCACAATGCGAATCAGTTTGTGCATCCTCTGGCTCTGATCACCTGCCAGGGACCACCTGGGTTCCTCCTCTTGGGTAGACAGAGAGTGGGGCTGTGCAGGCAGTAGCGAATGCTGAACCAAGGTGGAGTCAGGATAACCAAGGCTAACTACTGACACCCGTTTCCAGGGTCAAGGAGGGGCAATGATGACCACTTCCATTTTCCAGAGGAAGAGTCAGGATCCAAGGGATACATAGATGGTGGCAGAGACTTCCAGTTCCCAGGCTCCCTCCCAGAGGGCGATCCTGTGTACATTCCAGCTGTGACTGCCCATCACCTCCCAGGGCTTATCTCAGGTTCTGAAACAAACCCCTCATCAGGAGCACTGCCTGGAATGTAAGTGCCCCAGGGCCACCCAGCTCGATGATCAGTCCTTCCCTGGGTCGCGGAAGGCAGGGCACTTTCCCATTCTTAGCCTCAGTTTCTCTTTTCTGGAACAAGAGATGTTGGATTGAAGAACTTGATGTTTCTCCTCTCAGATATTTGTCAACTCTGGAAAACCTCCCCACCCTTGGACTATTAAGACAGAAGCCTCATTAAGGACAATTAAAGGAAGCTCAGGACTCCTGAGCACCAAATGGCTGCAGCCAAATGGGGGTCAATAAGTACATACTGGTCCCACCCAGAGCCCTCTGACCAGCCCAGCCCAGCGGCATGGGGCCCTGCCCTCAGTCTCCGGCCTTCCTCGGATAGCCTCGGTCACCATGGCTCGGGAATGCTCAGAATCAGGGACCAGCATAGACTGGGAAAGGTCATCAGGTGACCAGCGCCTGTGGCCTGCAGATGAGACAGAGGACAAGCATGACTCTTTCCCACCGGCCCCGAGGGGCATCAGGGCCTCCAAGCTTTCAGGAGCGGGCGCATGAGTCAGCCAGCCCATTCCATAGTAGGCGAGTGGGACAAGGCAGGGATTTTCAAGTCAAAAATCTCAGAATCACGAATTGAAAAACCTTTAAGACCGTAGCTTCTCTGGTGTCCAAGAATGACAATGTGGGGATCACTGAGCACCCTAAACCACCCCAAAAACCGGTCTGAAAGGACGTGCCCATGGTTCACAGCAGATGAGGGCAGGGTCAAGTCCTGAGCCACCTGAGGCACATGTTCTCCCTGCTGCATCCCACCAGTCCCTGTCTGAATTCCTCCAGGGTGGGGAGCCCACCTTTCCAACCCAAGCTACTCCCAAAGAAAGGAGAGGTGTGCACGTGAAGGCAGAGGGAAAGAGCAAAGAGAACTGGCGCGAACTGAATGTTGGCTTGCGCTAGACACCACACTAGATGCTTTACATACTCCCTTTTCCCATTTGATTGGTTAGGCACTGGCCGCATCAAGGCACTGAGGGAGGGATGGAGTGCTGGAGCGGGGAGTGGCACCCCGGGCAGCATGGTAAGAGCGGGGGCTCCTACCTGGTCGCACCATACAGAAGCCTGTCTTCCCATTGCCTTGTGTGGCATTTGGCCTGGGAAGGTGCCTGAACCTGGGGATCATTCAGACCCTGCAAAGGAAGCTGGTGCAGCCCACCCAGTCAGGGTCCACCTGAATGAGGGCCCTGGTCCAAGTGAGGGGAACCCCATAGTGCTGACAACTGTTAGTGATCACTGCAAGACAAGTGTCCAAATCCCATTTTACAATGAAGAAACTGAGGCCCAAGGTCATGCAGCAAGGGGGCTGCAGAGCTGGGAGGGTGATCCGGGGGCCTTGGAGAGGCTCAGTCCTCCTCTGCTAGCCTACGGGGACATTCCTGGGTGCAGGTGAACCTGCCGAAGCAGGGAGAGTGGGGCTCTGGGGAGCCCAGGACAGGCTTGCAACACCGGAGACTCCTGTGTGACATGGTCTGCGCTGACCCTCAGCACCCTGGTGTCCCCATCTGCGACATGAGTATGACGACAGGCCTGCCTCCCGGGTTGGCGGGAGGGAGGGCAGCACCAGTAGGTGTGAGGCTGTCTGCCCTGTGCTCCAGGAGCCTGGCGTGCATCTGGCCAAGGGGTGCTGGCCCTCCTTCCTGGCAGAGCAGCTCCCGACACTCTCCAAACTCTCAATTAAGACGAAAGCGCCCAGAGCTGCTCCAGACTCTCCGACTCTCAATTAAGATGCATATGCCAATGGGTAGGAAGCCTTTGGAGAGGACGAGAGCCAACGCCTTGGATTATGTTATCAGATGGTTCCCCACCTGGCAGGTGAGGGCCCTGGGCACTGGGCTGGGAGTTGCTAGAGCAGGCAGAAGGCAACTCCCCGAACCTGCTGTGGGAACCCAGGCCAGCTGTTGCCCACTCTGGGCTCCAGTGTGTCCCTGGAAGAGCTGACTGGGCCACCCCTGGGGTCTCTTGAAGCATCAAGGCTGCTTTGGGGCCACCAACAACCGCCTCCCTCCTGGCCCACAGGGCCTGGCCCATGGTGGCCTCGGCTCCCCTGTTCTTACCAGTGCTAGTGCGGTCAGGCTTTGGGAGTCTGATGGTGACATGGAGCTTCATGAAAATGCTTTTACTGTCCTGAGTCAAGCTAGGGGCTGGTATTGAGGTTCCAGTGCTCCCCAAAGGGGCAGGCTCCAAAAGAATAGACAAGACACTTCTCCAGAGAAAAGGGGCTCAGAGCCCGCAGGCCTGGATGCTGGGCCCGGTTCTTCCCCTACCAGCTCTGTGACCCTGAGCAAGTTTTTCAACCACTCTGGTACCCATCAAGTCTCACTTTCCTCATCTACATTGTGAGACAACACCTACTTTATGAAGAATCCCAACTGGGAGGATTACAGTTTAGGTAAAGTGCCCGCTCAGCACCTGGCATACAGTTGGCACTTAATAAATGCCTCATTAAGCTGCTTTTATTCTCCTGGAGCCAAGCCGTGGGCCAAGACTTCAGCATGTGAAGGCGGGGGCCTGGCAGAAAAGACGTGGGGTTAATCGAGCATCTGAAAACTCGTTACAGTCCCTTCCTGCTGTGTGGCCCTAGGCAAGAAACCGAGTCTCTGGGTCTCCATTCCCAAGCCCTGACTTGGCAGGTATGCGAGCTGAGCTCTCGTCAAGCCTTTGCTCTCCTCAGTTTCCTCTCCTGTACGAGATTTGCCCCTGCTCTGGGGGCTTCCCTGGCTATCAGGGCTGGTGCAGAGGGATCCTGCTCGGAGTCTGCCCCCATGCTGTGGGTGTGCGTGTGCGTGTGTGCATGTGAAGCACTCCCTCCCAGGCCCTCCCTGGCCCAGCCCAGCCTCACCCCTTTCTCTCAGAGGCTGCAGCAGAGCAAGGCTGAGGCTCATCCCTCCCCGGCGTGACGCTACAGGCCCGGCCTCTGGTATGTAGTTGGAACCCCACAGCAGGTTTTTCCCCAGATAAATCACTGGCTCCTGGGGGCTAGGGGCGGAGCAAGCAGCTGACCTTCCATGTGGGGGAGCTGGAGCCCAGTGGGGCTAGACAGACCCAGGACCCACTATCCCTTGTCCCAGAGTTCAGAATCAGGGGAACAGGGTGTAAGAGCTGAAGGGACCTGTAACAGGCTTCCGTGCCTGCACCCATTTTACAGATACGACGAGTGGGGCTCAGAGAGGAGCGGGGGCTCATTTCAAGTCACACAGCAGGAGAACAGAGTAGGGACCCCACATTCTTGGCTCCTAGGACTGTGAGCCACTAGCTCCATTCTAGTCTCTTGGGAAAGGGAGGAGGGCTGGTGGTAGCCCTGCCGGGAACACGGCCACTCCCAGCAGCTGAGCTGGGGGCAGGCTGAGTGTGTGCTGTGTCATTTCCCTGCCCCAGGGTCTGCCTGCTGTGCTGACGACATACCAGTTGAGGAGGCGGCCTGGGCCATCCTGACTCAGCTCAGCAGCCCCAGCCCAGGTGCCTCAGTGGGAAGGGGGCCAGGGTTTGGGCCAGGGAGCTGGACGGTGGGATTCCCATCCCAGGCCTGGGGAAGGAGACATTGTACCTGCACTGGTATGGGGGTGGGGGTAAGAGGAGGATGCAGGTATGAGGGGAAAGATGGTGCTTCACGGGGGAGAGATAAGGTAGAGGGAGCTCGCTGGGCGGGCCAGGCAAAACGCCCTGTCAGCGTCTGTCAGCATCAAGGCCTGGCCCCTGCAAGCCTGGGAAACCGTCTCAGCAGAGGAGAGGGGAGGATGCAGGCAGCTTGGAGGACCTGCCCCTCCCTGCCCTGCCTGTCACTGTGTCCTGCCAGGGCCGGGGAAAGATGGGCAGGGGACCTGTCCTACAGTCTGAGGACAACACAGACGGGGCTCCACCCCTCCACCCAAGAACTAGCTAGGTAACCTTGGCAGGGATTAACCAGTTGAGCCTCAGTCTCTACATCTGAAAAATGGGGCAGATAACTGAGATTATAAAGTGCCTCACACTCAATAAACACTAGCTATTGTCATTACAGCCAGCCCACGCACACACCGTGCTGGCCGTGCTGGCCGTAAGTCCCGAGGCGAAGGTGACAGGGAAGCAGGGATGCTGGAGAGCAAGAGCTGCTAACACAGTGCTGTGGGTGTGAACAAATCCCCGTGCTTCTCTGTGCCTCACCATCCCCATCTTGGCCCGTCACCTCCGAGGCTCCTCCTGTTGTGCCTACGAGGCTCCTTGTTGTCTGAGAGTGGGCGGCAGTATCGGTGAGCCCCACACCGAGAGGGACGAAGGCAGGGGCACGGCCCACCTGCCCGGCTGCAGGAGAGCACCAGACGTGGGGCCACATAGACAGGGGATTCAAACCTGACTTCTTCCTGGCTATGTCACCTGAGACAGGTGTGGAGCTTTTGTGGGAAGCAAATGAAGTTGGGGGTGGGTGTGTGGGACTGTATGCCGTGGCTAGATCTCAGCCCTGGCCATAGAGATGTGGGCAGATGCCCTGAGTGCTTAACCTGGCCCCAGGCGCCCCTATCTGGCCCCAGGCGCCCGTATCTGGCCCCATCACCGGGCCAGGCTGTCTTTGTCTGGCGGAGATTAGACTCTGGCTGTTCTCATGCCATGCATCCCTCCTCCTGGTAGGAAGGAAAGGCACGGAGCGGGGGACCCTGGCACCACCAGGGTCTCAGTTTCCCCATTTAAAAAAAGGAGTGGAGGCTGGATAATGGGAACCCAGGCAGCCTCTCAGAAGACTGGGTTCTATGACCTCAAGTCAGAAACCCACGTCAGCAGCACATACCCCAAGGCAGGTGCGGGGCAGATAATTCAGCTTGAAAACTATGGGGCCCTTTGCTCCTCCCACATCCCTTCCTCTTCCCCACTCAGGTAACCCAATTCCATCTTCACAATAGCCCAAGACAGCCTTTTATCCTCATCACCTCCATTTTTCAGACCAGAAACCCGAAGCCCCAAAGCTGCCTGGGATCAGGCTGAGAGCCAGGATCCCTGTCACTGTCTATCTGACTTGGCCAGCCCCCTGGGGGGGACAGGGCTCCACCTTTACAGAAACCCAAGCTGTGGCCACCTTCTCAGCTCCTGACCCACTTTTGGTTTCTGTGCCCCAAAGCTCTCAGGCCCTCTATGTCAGCCATGATGGTCTTCAAAGTCAGCCTTCTGGGCTTGTCTGATTTGGTGCCCGCTCTGGAACCACACAGTGAAGGAGTTAGACTCGCTAGAAATACCTGGCCCATGACCCAAGGCCAGCGCAGACATCACTAATCGCTTACTGCTCTCTGCTGAGCCCAGACCTGACTTCAGAACCTTGTCAACACAGCTCACTAGGTAAGCTCTATCAGTCATGTCAGGATATGCTCTGAAACCATGAAGTGGCGCTTCCACTTGGGGAGAAGCCCCTGCTCCTGTTCATGGCTGGCTCTCCCCAAAAGTGGCAGGCACCCCTTCTCAGAATGTGTGTCAGTGTATCAGCTGAGACTGTCTACCCACACCAAGAACACTGCACAGTTTGGCTAGGGGCATGAAGTGGAGGTCCAGACCATGCCAGCAGTTCCTGCCTGTGGTGAAATTCAACCAGGTGGACAACCTTCAGCTGGACTCACTCAGTTTCCCACCCCTGAAGAACGTACGACGCCCACCCCCCCACATTCCAGCCTGGAGAGGTTCTGTCATCGCAAAGCTCAAGAACAGGCGCAGAGAGGGCAAGACACTTGTTCTCAGTTGCTCAGCAAAGTCAAGAACAGGCACATTTGAACTCAGACCTCTAGGCCAGTCTCAGATGGACACAGGCTACTTCTCAGTCTCCATGTCTACCCCCCTCCTAACATAAACAACACCAGAGCACGCACATGTTTCCTGCTTCCCAGCCATTAATCACAGTCAGTCAGAGGGACAGTAAGTGAGAGAAAGTCCAAAATTCTTCCTTGCCCCACCCCATTGCAGCACCTTCTTCTGGGGGAACCTGCTCACCAGGTCATAGGCCCTTTGAAATGGTGCAGTCCACCATCACCTGCCAGGGAATCCAGGCACCCTATCCTGCAAAAAAACCAAGAGCCCCCATGAAGGTAGGAGAGGAGGCAGCCAAGAGATCCGCAGGGGACTGCTGGCATCCCTGTCTTGGCTGCTGAACTGAGTGAGTTCAGCTTCCCCACAGAGATGGGGGAGCTCTTGAGGGGTCAGTCCGGGCCACTGGGTCAGTTTCCTCTCCAGGGACCCCTGATCAGTAGCGGGCTCACCTTTTGGGCCTGGCTGATCATCTTGCGTACCACCTCCTTGATGTGCGCCTGCCCTTCAATAGGGGGTTGCATGTAGACACTGGCCCGGGTCACGCCTCGGTAGGCGATGGTGTCAGGCCAGCCCAGGTCCAGCTGTGGGATGGAGCGGTCTGACTTTTGGGGCCAATACTCCAGTGAGGGTGGCGGCTCGGCCTCAGTGGGGTCCCCACCTGGCCTACTGTTCTCCTCGCTGTCACCAACGCCATCCTCCTCGGGCCCCTGAGGCCGGCCCATGCCCCTGGGATCCTCGGATCCTGGGTCATACACCTCGATGGTCTCCAAGATGCGCTTGAGCTCCAGCTCTGAGAGGAAATCTCGGATGTTCTCCCGCTTCAGCACTTCATAGAAGGCGTCGCGGCCTTGGGCCACCAGGGCCTCCAGGGCCAGCCGCTGCTCTTCGCTGTAGAAGAACTCAGGCTTGGACTCGCTGGAGCGCCAGTTGACATGGCTGTCATCCAGACACTGCACCTGGGAGAAGGCCATGGTGCCACTGCCCAGTGCTCGGTTCACCAAAGTCCGCCTCGGCGAGGACAGAACCCTGATTCTGGCCTTCTGGCCCCGGGGGGCGGGCACAGCACACTCTGGGGCCTCGCAGCTGTCTCTGCTCCTCTGCCCATAAGGAGCCTGTGGGAGAAACAAGGTGAATGCAGGGGTCAGGTCAGCGTGCAGGCGGGGGAAGAGGAGGGGCCAGGGCGCTGGGGTGGGGCTGGGGCGGGGCTCAGAGGGCTGCTGTGGGAGAGACCAGCGGGGAGTGGGATGGGGGACTAGGCAGGGGCACGTCGGGGCACATCCCAGGGACCGGTGTGCCAGCATCTGTAAGGGTCTGGGGACCCATAGCCCAGATTTCTGGAGCTGCCTGAAGTCCTGGGCAACTTCTGAGGAAACCAGGGCAGGCAGGGAACTCCCTAGAAGTTTCCAAGAATGGAAGGCGGTAGACAGAACTCAAGTGGCCCAGATTAGCGGCGCCCCTCATTCCAAGGGCTTCCGGAAAGGGGATGGGGGACGCTTACGACCTCGGGGGATCTCAGGGCGTGGGGCTAAGCAACCTGAGGGGTCGGCCCAGAAGAGACTTGGGAAGTGCGGTTGGCGGCGGCGGCAGCGCCGAGGGTCGGGACTCGCTTACCGGGCAGCGCGGACGCGGCGCAGCGTTGGGCCAGCGGTAGGAGCCGCGCGGGCGGAGCGGGGCGCACCGGCGGCGGCGGGCCGGTGACTAAGTGCTGCCCGGCCCACCCCGCCGCCACCTGTGGTCACGTGCCGCCCGGGGGCGGGGCCGGAAGCTGATTCACCACCACCCCCAGCCCGGGACGAGGACGGCCTTGGTGTGAGTTCGCCCCTATTTCCACGGTGGTTCCCTAGCCCTTGGTTTTGAAAAGCGCAGGGCCCAAAGTCTAGGAGCTCCTGGAACATGGCAGCCAGCCCAGAGAGGGACAGTGTTCGTCCTAGGGACACACAGCAAGCCAACAGCCCTGACTCTCCCTGTAGCCCAGAGACTTTAGATAACCCCGGTCTAAGCATACCTGTGCTCAGTTTCCCAGTTGGCAGGGTAAGTTCTTGCAGATGCCAGGCTGTCCAGTTGTGGAAGTAGAATTAGGGTACTGGGCTTGGAGCCCCCAAGGCAGGGAAGGGCTGAACCAGTCTCAGGGTCCTTCATAGAGTCTGGTGTGACCAGAACAGTTCTTACTCGAGTCCTGCTCCTTCCTGGGAGGGGCTCCCAACTGGTCCTACATGATGAGCAGTGCTCCACAAGAGCCCTGGAGCTGTTGTGGGCTGGGGCAGGCCCCAGTGAGCACTCAGCCCTGCGTCCCTGGGGCTTGGGACCCTGGTTATGGGGAGTGTGGGAACCACATCTGAAAGCAAGTTGCCAGGGCGGGGAGAGTAAAGCCCATTAAACTGGGCCCGACAAACAGCCCCCACCCTGTCGTGTGCCACAGTTAGTTAGCTGGGCACCTGGCCCAGCCCTTCCCTCCCGTCCCCCACCGCTCAACCTGGGTGTAGTGGGCTGCTCTGTGCTGGGCCGGGTTTGGAGCCCTGCGGACATTGCTCGGTGTGGCTGAGAAGGAGCTGGTGACATCTCTAGGCCTGTGAACTTACTTTCCCCAGGACCCACACCACCATCCATGCACCTGTCAGGCCTCATCTGGGTCCACAGCCCTGGCAAGCCTGAGGTCCCCATCACTGACACCTCAAATCTTAAGTCCTACACTCCACCCCAGCCTGGGGGCTTCATAGCGTGTGTATGAACATAGTGGCCCCAGAAGCCAGCCCCTGCCCCTCTCTGAGCACAGCCTCGTGAGTGCTCCAGCTTCTTCCTGCACAGATGTGCATCCTTGCCTCCTCCTTAGCCACCCAGCTGGACAGGGGAGGCAGGCTGTCCCAGTAAGCGAGCACTGCCCTGGGAGTCCTAGAACCTGCTTTATAGCCTCTCCCAGTAAGGACCAGAACAAGACTGTCTCTGGACCTTTCCTTCTGTGCTTACCACTACCCAGAAGTCCTGGGACTCTCAATGGAGTCCTGGCTCTCAGGGCTGAAAGGCTTCCAGCCCTCCAAACTCTGCAGCTAGATGCTCATCATACAGATTCACAAGAAGTTGTAAAAGATAGAACATAGGTTACCTGCAGCCTTCACCTGACTTCCCCCAACAAATTCATCTGCATGACAACAGTGCAATAATAGCACAGCCAGATATGTGACTATGGGTGTGATCTAAAACTTGTTGGGATTTCGCCAGTTTCTGTGCATTCATTTGTGTGTGTGTGTGTGTGTAAATGTGCACAATCACCTTGTATGAGGTTACCGTTCTGTCACCATGAAAAGCTTCCTCTTTTTTTTTTTTTAAAGATTTATTTATTTATACATACAAGCACTGGGGTACAGGCCAGAGGTGTGGGGGGGTGAGAGGATTCACCACAGAAAGCGGGGAGCAGAATAGGCAGATCAACAGAATTACACTGCTGAGGGGAGCAGCGGGCACAGCAGGATAGGTCTGCTGCGCCATGTGGGTCCCCTCCCTGGCCAGTGGCAGGGATCGAACTCGTGCTGCAGTGGCTTCGGTTTGCTTCATAGTGCGTTGCTTAACCCACTGCGCCACCAGGGAGGCCCTGAAGAGCTTTCTCTTTAAAGCCACACTCACCCCTCCATCCCTCACCCCTGCAATCACCAACTCTTCTCCATCTCTGCAACTTTATTTCAAGTTACATACTGTATATTTTATACTGTATATTTTATATACAGTATGCAATCTGGGGATTGACTCCGCCCCAATTTTTGAAGGATATTTGGATTGTTTCCAGTTTGGGGCTATTTCAAATAAAGCTACTATGCCATTCATATATATATACATATTTATTTATACATATATATGTACATATTATACATATTCATTCATATCCACATACATATTATATTACTATGTTTATATTCCCACCAATAATGTGTGAGTGAGCCAGTTTCTCTACATCCTTGCTAACATTTATGTTGTCACTATTGTTTTATTTTAGCCAGGCTGATAGGCGTGTAAGAGTCTCTTGCTGTGGTGTTAATCTTTTCCCTGATGACTAATGACATTGAGCATATTTTTATGTGTTTATTTACCGCCATATGTCCTCTTAGGTGAAATGTATGCTTGTGTCTTTTGCCCCTTCTTCTAGTTGGATTGTTTGGTATGTGGTCTGCAAATAGTCTCTGCTGCTCTCTATGTCTTTTCCAAGTGCATAGTATCATTACCTGTGATTATCATGCTGTGCATTAGATCCCCAGCACTTACTCATCTTAAAAATGGAAGTTTATATCCTTTGACCAGTATCTCCTTTTTCCTCCGGGTCTAGTAACCAGTATTCTATTATTTCTATGATTTTTTTAATTCCACGTATAAATGGGAACACACCGTATTTGTTTTTCTCTGTCTGACTTATGTCACCTAATGTCATGCCCTCAAGGTCCATCCATACTGTTGTATCTGGTGGGATTTCCTTCTTTCTCAGGGCTGAATAATATCCCATTGTGTGTGTTTACACCACATCTTTGTCTATTCATTCATTGATGGACACTTGGGTTATTTCCTTACCTTGGCTATAGTGAACAGTGATGCAGTAAATATAGGAGTGTAGATATCTCTTTGAGTTAGTTATTTCACTTCTTTAAGATGTACATTATGGTGTAAATCCCTTAAGGTGTGAATTCAGAAGTGGAATAGTGAGTCTTATTTTTAATTTTTTGAGGAACTTCCAAACCATTTTCCAGAGTGGTGGTACCAAGTTACAGTCCCGACAACAAGGCACAGAGTACCCTTTTCTCCACATCCTCATCAACACTTGTTGTTTCTTGTCTTTTTGATGCTAGCCATTCAAACAGGGGTGAGGTGATACCTCATAGTTTTGTGTTGCATTTCCCTGATGACTAATAATGTTGAGACTTTTTTCATATACCTGTTGGCCATCTGTATTTTTCCTTTGGGAAATTATCTATTTGGTTCCTTTACCTCCCCCCACCCCCCGTTTTTTGTTGTTATTGTTGAGTCATACAAGTTATTTTTATATTTTGGATATTAAACACTTATCAGATGTATGATTTACAAATATTTTCTCTCAGTTGGTAGGTTGCTTTTTAATTTTGTTGATAGTTTCCTTTGCTGTGCTGAAGTTTTTTAATTTGATGTAGTTCCACTTGGTCTTATTTTACTTGATTTTTGCATTCGATTTTGGTGTCAAATCTAAAGAGTATTATGATCAGACAGATGTCAAGGAACTACCTCCCATCTTTTCTTCCAGGGGTTTTATGTTTTCTTGAAGTCTTTCAGATCTTTAATCTATTTTGAGTTGACTTTTTTTATGGTGTAAAGTAAGGGTCCAGTTCTTTCTTGTACATGTCTTAAACAACTGTCCTTTCCACATTGTATAGTCTTGGCTCCTTTGTTGTAAATTGACCATATGTAAGTGGGCTTATTTCTGGGTTCTCTATCCTGTTCCATTTATCTACGTGTCTTTTTCTGTGCCAATATCATACTGTTTTGATTACAATAGCTTTATAACGTAGCTTGAAATCAAAGTGTGATGCCTCCATCTTTGTTCTTCCTTCTTAGAATTGCTTTGGTCACTCAAGGTCTTTTATGGTTTCATACACATTTGAGAACCTTTTTTTCTATTTCTGTGAAAAATGTCATTGAAGTCATAGGACTGACATTGGATCTATACATTACCTTGGGCAGTATGGACATTTTAAAAATAGGAATTTTTTCAATCCATGAGCATGAACTATCTTCCCATTTATTTGTGTCTTATATTTCTTTCATCCATGTGTTACAGTTTTTTGTGTCCAAATCTTTCATCTCTCCAGTTAAATTTTCCCTAGGTACTTTATTCTTTTTGATGTTAATGTAAAAGGGATTTTTCTTTCTGATAGTTCATAGAAACACTTTTGTGTTGATTTTGTACCTTGCAGCTTTACTGAATTCATTGCTTTTCATCCTTTCACAGGCATCTTACACAGAGCAAAAAGCACACAGACTTTTGCTTTTAATGAGGTCGAATTTATCAGCTTTTCCTTTTGATTACACGTTGAAGTCAAGGCCAAGACTTTCTGCCTAGCCTTATCTCATGAAGGTTTTTTCATATAAAGTTGGTGCTTTCACAGATTTACAGGTAAATCTGTGATTGACTTTGAATTAATCTTTGTGTGATGTGTGAATTTTAGTTCAGAAACCTTAGGACCACGCAGTAAGGGAGAGCTGGACTTAAGCCCGGGTTTGTGTGCTTTTTTTCCTGCTCCCAGCAGCAGTGTCAGTATCTGGGGTGGGCAGCGTGGAGGTCGCCTTGATTATCCCTCTGCGTGGTGTGTCCGGTGCTCACCCTGGGAAAGGCTCACTCGACAGACAACAAACACTGGCAGAGGCTGCTGCTACCCGCTGGTTTGGGCTGGATACTGCCGGAACCCAGGCATTTCCCAGAGCCTGCATGGTCCCAGTCCCACTCATGGAGTTTTCAGTGCTGTGGAAGATGTTCCCCTGAAGTCTGGGGAACCCAGGTAGCCCCTGTGAGCAATCGGTGCGAGCACCCTGGCTTTATGAAGCAGAGAGCAGTGTTGTTCCAAGGAGAAGGGACAGCAAACAGAGGCCTAGAGATGTGGGTGAAATTGATAGGGGTGAGGCTGGCTAAGTGGGTGGAGGGCTGTGAATTGTTCAGTTAGAACCCCATGATGCCTCTGCAGGATGGAGCCCACAGACGATGAAAGCAAGGAGGAGTGGGGGCAGATGGGTGGCTTTAGCGATCTCCTCTGTTGCTTGTAGGTAGAGTGGGTTAGAGGGGGCATGCCAGTACAGCGAAGAGGTGGTGCAGTTCTGCCAGTCATGAAACTGAATAGCTGGACTTGGCATTGGCTGCAGAGAGTAAGGACGTTGGGTGGGGGGGAGGGGCACGAGAGTGGCAGTTCCTAGTCTTCTGGAGTGGGCACTAGCTGGGTGGGGGGTACTGATGCAAAAGTGGAGCTCCTGGGCTCTCAGAAGCTGATGCTCTGGCAAACTCGGAAGCCCCCTCCCCAGTTCCTGGCCCTCACTGACCTGGGGCTGCTCATTCCTGAGTTGGCACATTTTGGGAATTTTGTTTAAGTAGTAACACCTCTGCTGCTGTCATAAAGGAGAGGTTGTTCTTTCTTGCTGTTCAGCACAAACACTTGGGCAGACAAGCCAACCAGAAGTGCCTGGAGGTGGTACCCCACGCCAGAGCCTGGAATGGGCTGGTATGGGCTAAATAAACCTGGTCAGAATCTCCTGACTTGAGCTTTCTGAGCCATTATGTGGCTGTGACTCTTCACCTGTCCTTCCCAAGAGGGCTGGGTCCTTCAGGCGCCAGAGCCAGCCTGTCTGGGCCCAGAACCCGTCCTGGGAATGCTGGGTCCTAGAAGCCCCAGAGTCCTGCATTGAGGCCCTGGTTTCTGACCTTATCCTGGGCAAATTATGCTCTTTATGATCCTGTGCTCTTCTGCCTGCACTACTGGTGGAGGTGGAGGTGGTGGAGGTGAAGGTGGTAGGGTAGGGCAGTTGGATCAAACAGTACCTGAACTCCTTTATGGTTATTTCTGAGATCCTTTCTCCCTCTCTTCTTCTCCTCTGCACCTTTCTTCCTTGCCCAACCACTCATTCCCTTCCTCGCTCATTCATTCACAAATGTTCACAGAACCTTAAACTGGTTGATACCTGGAACTCAGAGATGATTCAAACCCTGTGTCTGCCCTCGGGGAGCTCCCAGTTTGCTGGGGGAGGTAAAATATGCAAACAAACCATTGTGATTCAACCACTGCTTTTTGTGTATGTGTGTGTGTGCCTGTGTGTATGGGGTGGAGTCAGGGAAGGCCTCGGAGGACAAGCCCTTTGCAATGGGCAGTGAAGCAGGAGGTAAACAAGGGCAGGGAAGGAACACCAGGAGGAGGGGACCATCTGCAGAAGCCTGGAGGCATCGAAGGGCTGGGTGGTATGAGAAAACACGAGCAGGTCAGGGTGGCTGTGCACGGCTACTGGATGGGAGGACTGGGGACCAGTTGTTAAGAGCCCACAAGTGCCACGGGTCCCCCCACCCAGGAAGCTATGGGCTCCAGGATGCGGTGTGGGCAGGGGTTTCTGAGAAGTAAGTGGTATGAACAAAACTGTGATTCCTAAAGGACAGAGGAGGGAGGCAGTGAGGAGCAGGTTGTCAAGTGGGGAGAAGGAGCTGGGGAGGGGAGTGAAGCAAAGTGGGCAGGACTAGGGTGAGTGTGGGGAGTAACTGAGACAAAGGGGAAGAAGAGGACAAGTCTGATTCGAGTCTGATTAGACACAGTGCACGGAGGTTTCCCAGGGGGTGATGGGGAGCAGATGCCCCGGAAGCCCAGAGCTGTGGTGAGAAGCTGGACTGGCGGTTAGCGTGCGGGGGCTGAGGGGTGCTGCTCCAGCCCGGCTCTCACAGAGGAAGGGGTTGGGGACCACCTTCCCACCAGTGGGTTGGGCACCTGTAGAGGGACTTTTCAGAAGGACTGATGAGAAGGGACAGTGCTCAGCCCAGGTCTGTGCGGGGAGCACCGAGCCACGGAACCCAGATGCCCACCAGGTAAAACTCTACCCCGCGGGCTCCGCGGCTGCTCCCCTTTGAGAGCCTCCTGTGTTGCAGTCTCCGAACTCGCCCTGTTGTCACTGTCTCCTCCTTTGCCTGGTGCTCTGAGGGACCTGCAGGAGATCCAGAGTGTCCCAAAAGTATCGCCTGGGAGGAGCGCATGGGCATAAGTTGATTCTGTCCATCCTGGACAGCCAGGCCAAGCTGGACCCCTGACCGCTGGGTGCAGTGGGAAGCAGAACCCCAGGGGGGCCAGAGTGAGACACAAGGAGGAGTTCCCACACTGTGGCCATGGGGGTAGTGTCGAGGTTCCTGCCCCAAACAGGGCTCTACTCTGGTGGCTCAGCAGGGAGGCCTCGATTTAGGGTTCAGACTGGGAATGGGCTGAGGCCTGGCCATGCATGCATTCCTTCATTAGCGCAACAGATGAGCAGTGGCCACTGCTCTGGCCTCTGGGGAGAAGGCCACAGCCAGACCAAGGCTCCGTCCATAGTGGTCCACCCCATGTTGGGAAGAAGCAAGAAACCAATAAACAAACCCAAGTCACCCCAGTGGGGTGGGGGGGAGGTGCAGAGTGGAAAGGGATGAGGAAAAGTGATGTGGGTGAGGGGACGGAGGAGAGTGGCGTGGGGTTTAATTTAGATGGAGGAGGCGGCTTCTGATGGGGTCTTCTTGGGACAGCTTGCTGCAGGCAGAGAACAAGTGTGGCTGGAGTGTAGTGGGGTAGGGATGGGGCAGCAAGAAAGGTGAGCACAGAGGACGGGGGTCTGATAATGAGGGTCTTGGAGATGCTTAGAGTTTGGGCATCTGGAGAGTTCTGGGCAGGGGTTGATGAACTCCCTTTATGCTTGCAGAGTCCTCTAAACACTGATGAAGGTGATGGGTGGGGGACGGAAAAGGGGCGGCTCCTGGCCTAAAGCTCTGACCCCAGGGCCGCTGTGGAGGGGGCATGGGTGCGGTTAAGCAGTCAGTAAGGGCAACTCTGCCTCCACCCTGGGCTGCCCAGGCTGCATGGGCTGCAGGGAAGAGAGGCTTCTCGCAGCCACAAGGCTTGTTTGGGTGCCGTCAAAGGCCAGGGGCAGGCCAAGTGCCTGCGCTGGGACCCAGGGCAGCAGCTGGCCTCCCCCAGCAGGTTTTCTCTGGCTCCGCCTCTGAAGAGGGCTGGGGATGGGAAGTAGAGATGGAGGGTGACTAGCGCCCCAGGTGAGCGCTGCCAGTTGGTGGATTTTCACCCAGGTGGGGCTTCCCCAGGCCTGGTGGAGGGTAGGGGCGGGGCAGGAGGGAAAGAGGCAGGGTGTTAGCCAGAATAGTCTGAGGCCAGCCCCCACTCCGCCAGACCCAGGCCAGACCCCAGCCTGTCTGAGGTGGGGACAGAGCAAATCGGGTCAGACTCTTGGCCTCGGCCTGCGTGCTTCAGCTGCCGGGAGGGCTGTGGGCAGGCGTGGGACATGGGCATCCCTCTCCACAGATGACGTGGGCTGCGTGGTGCCGTCTGAGTGCCTGCGGGCCTGTGGGGCCGAGATTGGCTGCTCCAACATCGCCTACCCCAAGCTGGTCATGGAGCTGATGCCCATAGGTGAGGCTGCCTGATGGGTCTGGTGAGGGGGTGGGCTGGGAGGGGTGGACCTTGGGCAGGACCCATGAAAGCAAGTGGCCCTGGGGGCTGCAGAGGCCACTCTGGATCCAGTGTGGGGTGCTGTGACCTCAGGTGGGATGATGTTCACAGAGGAAGGGAGGATGGCGTCATAGAAACACTCATGCACCGCCCACCGGTGCCAGGCACTGTTCCAGGGGCTTTCCATCGGATGGACTTACATCCTCTTCCCAAGAACCCTAGGTGCTGCTCTTATCACCCCCATTTTAAACACGGGGACGCAGAGAGGTAAGTGACCTAGCCAAGGTCACCTGGCAAATGAGCGGCAGGCCTGGGGTCTGAAGGGCCATCTCCTGCCTCCAGCACGTTCCCTCTCACCCTGCACTGTCCCATCCTTCCAGAAACAGCTTTTTCTCCTTCCATGCCTCCCGGTGCCACACCCTTGTGATGCTGCCTCTCACTTGATGCTGTGAAGTAGAGTGGTTAGTGCTATTGTTACAGCTGGGGAAACGGAGGCATAGAGAGGGGAACCTGGCTTGTCCGAGGTTACAGAGTGCTGAGACACAACCCCAACCTGTCTGGCCCCCTGCCCTCTGCTCCCTCTGTGGGATGGGGCGCTGTGAACGCACACCTTCAGCCTCCAACATGCGCTGGCTACAGGCCAGTGGCTCAAACTGTGGGGCAGGTTTGGCCTTTCCGTGTTTCTCATGGCAGCACAGCCCTGGTAGCCTGATGCAGGGTGAGTGGGCCCCCAGTCTCAGGGGTCTGCAGGCAGAAGTGACCCAGTAAGGGGGGTGGGGCAGCTTGCTGAAGCCTCTGCAGCCAAGGGTTTTACCTCCAGATTTTCAAACCCTTGGGTACCTATCTTCTTCCCTCTGGCTGCCCCCGTGGAAACTTTACAGACCCTCTCTTCTCTTCCCTTCCTCCGAGTGAGCCCGTGAGCCGAGGCCCAGCAGACCTGAGTGCACAGACCTAGGATCAGATCTAGGCCCTGCTACGTGCTGGCTGAGATATTTGGGGCATGTCTCTGCCCTGCAGTGTCCTCGTTTGTAAATTGGAGCTAATGATACCTACCCACCCCTCAGCGTTGTTGCTGGGATTAAACATAATAATGTAGGGAAACTGCCTGACACAAGGCTTGGCTGAATTGTGGGTTCCTGCCTGTGGGCCTCGCCTTCCCATACTGTTTTAGGAGCTGACTCCCCCAGCTGTCATTGGACCACAAACCCCTTTGAGCTTCCTGTCGAAGGAATAGGTGGAGAATAAGCCCCAAGCTAATTCACCTTCCTGAGCAAGAGAAGGAAGGTAGGGGAATGTTTTGGGGAAAACATGATTGAATACACTTTCCTTTGAGCTCCAATCCCAGACAGCCTGACAAGTGAACAGAGAAGGTCATGGAATGCCTCGAAGTCACACAGCAAGTCAGACGAAGAACCAGGCGCAACCCAGCCAGACACTAAATGGCAGCTATAAGGTTCCGTCTGATTCAAGGGAGGGTCCTGAGTCAGGCTTATCCTAAGGTGGGGATGGGGTGCAGGACGGACGGCAGGCAATCAGCAGAGATGGAGGAGGTGCTTAGACACTTGAGAAAAAGAGTAAAAGGCCTTGGAGACAGACTCAGACCAAGACCCAGAGAGGGATGGCAACTTACCTGAAGTCACACAGCACTGAGTTGGAAGTTGAGCATCCTCTAGCTTCAGAGCGCCCCACCTCAGCCTGTCTCTAACCCACAACTCCCAGAAGGCTTTGCACAACGTTGCTTCACCCACCTCAGTGGGGACCCCTTATTCACTTTCAGTCAATCACTTGTGGATTTTTCTACACTCCCCCCCGCCACATCTCCGCTTTCTCAGAGTCAATGAAAAAGGGATCCCCCTGTGTCTGCTGGTGGTGCCCCCATAGGAAGTGGCAGGGAAACTCCACTTGGGCTGCTGGGCCACCCACGATGTGACCTTCAAGCGGAGGGCCCTGCCCTAGGCCTTCCTCACTCCCATCTCCCTGCAGAGTTCTGCCTCTGGCCTGCTCTGAGTCTCTGAACCACTCTCTTCTCCTCTCCAGTCTCCACTTCCTCATCTGTCAAACGGGTTAACAATCCTTCCATCAGTGAAGTCATGGGTGTGAAAGTGCTTTGTCAACTGCTGGGTTCTGTGGAAATGGGAGGGTTCATAATAGCACCAACAGTGGAAGCAATTACAGTCGTGACTATTGTTGCCAGCCAGCTGCAGGCTCGAGCAGCAAGCTGAGTCCCCTCGGCTTGCCCCAGTCTTCCCAGCAGAGCTTGGGTCTGCCGCTTCAGACACCCCAGCCTCTGTCCCTGCTGGTGCTCTGCTCTCAAGGACTTTTTTTTTTTTAAGATTTATTTATTTATACATACAAGAGCTAGGCCTGTATGTATTTATACATACAGGCCAGAGTCTAGGGCGGTGAGAGGAGTCACCAGAGACAGAGTAGTGCCTGCAGAACAGGCAGATGGACTGAAGCACACTGCTGTGGGGAGCAGCGGGCAAGGCAGGAGAGGTCTGCTGCACCATGTGGGTCCCCTCCCTGGCCGGCAGCAGGGATCGAACTCGTGCTGCAGTGGCTGCGGTTTGCTTCATAGTGCGTTGCTTAACCCGCTGCGCCACCAGGGAGGCCCTGCTCTCAAGGACTTTGAATGGTCACACGGGGCTGATGTGGGAGCCTGGACAGCAGCACACAGGCAGGAGGGCCCGGGCCAGGCAGCACTCACAGCAGCCCCTGTCCACCCCCAGGGTTGCGAGGGCTGATGATCGCAGTGATGATGGCCGCGCTCATGTCGTCACTGACCTCCATCTTTAACAGCAGCAGCACCCTCTTCACCATGGACATCTGGAGGCGCCTGCGGCCCCGTGCCAGTGAGCGGGAGCTGCTGCTGGTGGGACGGTATGGTGGGTGGGTGCTGAAGCACCAGCGGAGGTCCGGGAGGTGGGCTTTCCCAGCCACGTGCCCAGCCTGAGGTCCACCAGAGGTGTGCTCTGAGGGATGAGTAGGAGCTCAACAGTTGGCGAAAGGAGGATGCCAGAAAGTTGGGGCGGGAAGAGGCCAGAATGGCCGATCCACTCCTCCTACATTGCTCCCTGGCCACCGCTTCACGATCAGACCTCACCTTGGACGCATCTTTTACCCCGAGCTGCATCTTTGAGGGAATCTCAGCCAGGGCGATCTGTCTGCCCCAAATCTGAGCTATGAGCCTTCTTGATGATTCCAGCTGCCCCACCAACAACTTAAGCTAAAACTCAGGTCTGGTCATACTCAGGCCACCACTGTCCCTCAGCCTCCATGCCCCTGGCCCCACTGAGCATCTGCCCAGCTCCTCCAGCTCTGCATGTACCCTCCCTATTACCTCAGTGACTTACCTTGAACTTTCTAGACTCTGCCCAAATGTTTCCTTCATGCAGTCCTCCCTGATACCCCTGTCCAACGAATGAGCTCCCCTGCAGACTATTGCTAGGTTCCTCCCACAGCACATGTTGACCTTATAGGTCAAGCTTAACTTCCCAATGCCACCTGCACAGGGGTGGACAGGGGCTGTGGCTGCCCAGCCCTTCCTCCCTGAGTTGGGCCGGCTGCCGGGAGTCCTTGAGGGGTGAACCAGCTGTGAACGGCAAGAGATCGGTGGCTCTGAATGCATGCATGTGCTCATCTGCTGGGGCCTCTCCCACACCCCAGCCCACACTCCGCACAACCCAGTTGAGGGCCGGCCTCTATCTGGGGCTTGGCTTGGCCAACAGTGCACCCTCGCTGGAGCCCATGGCGCCTGTCCTCAGGGCGGGGTCCCTTCAGGAGCTCTGGGCAGCTGTCCCAGGGATGCAAAACAGCCAGGATCCTGTCAGAGGGCCCTGTTGGGACATGCCAGAAAGCAGGCCCGCGTGAGCTCATCTGTAGGCTCGCAGCTTCCTCCAAAACAAGGAGCCTCTCCCCTGGCCTTGCAGGGCACTTCAGTGTTGGCACGGCCGGCTCTGGGCCTCCTGACCTCCTCGCCCACCAGGAGGCTCCACACTTCCTCATCTGCCTGTGGCCCTGGTGGCCCACCGCTTTCCAGCATACCCCTCCCTAAGTGCGTCCATGCTCAAGGGGCTGGAGGCTTAGAGATGCTGAGTCTGGCGTAGGAAGGCAAGAGTTTGTGTGAGCAGGGTGGAGTGGGATGGGTGTTAATGGAGCTTGCCTTTGCCTTTGAAGAGGGCAGTACCCGCCCGCCCGCCTGCCAGACTAAGGGTTAATTAGCCTTAATCGAGATGGCACCTCCTTCCTCCACCCTCTCCCTCAGGCCTGGAAGGGAAGAAAGGAGGCAGGCAAGCAAGTAGGAAGGAGGACTCACCCCAACTGCACACAGCCTCTGTTGTCCCTGCCTGACCGACGTAGGGCTTCAGGGGTCTACCCCCACTGGCCTCTGGGGGGAGGTATGTCCAGTTGACCCAGGACACAGGAATGGGGGGGCTCAGACAGGGAGCGGCAGATGGGACACCTCACCTCAACTCTGAGCCCACGCCTCTTCAAGTCTCTGAAGTTTCCCTTCTCCTGGAAGCCCTCCTAGATTGGTGCCTTCCCTGGGTTCCTTCACCCTCTCTAGTGTAGAGTGACAGACTCCTGTTTTCTTTGTTGAATTCTGAGTACTGGGCAGGGCCCAGGGCCCACTTGTCATCAAGTCTGGACTCCCCGTGCAGAACCTGGCACTCAGGGGTGTTCTCGGTGAGCAGGTTGTTGAATGGAGGAGTAAAGCGTGTCCCAGCTGTGGAGCATCCTGCATCCAGAGGGGAGACAGGCAGCAGCCAAAAGGGATCCATGCAGGGGGGAGGGGGAGGGGACTCCTGCTGCTCCAGGGCTCCGGCTTCAGAGCTGAGTAGTCCCGGTCCTGACCCAAACCCAGACCGCCTGGCTGCGGGTCCTGCGTTCTTAGCCGGAGGATGTGCTGTGACAGATGGGGTCGCCGGCCAAGGCAGTGGGGTGGAGGATGTGTCAGCTAGAGGTCACAGCGCCTGCAAAGGCCGAAGCGCTAGAGGAACCACCAGGTCAGCCCAGCGAGGGCAGTGGGCCCTCTGTGCCACCATCTATGTTTGTTGAGCTCTTCTGTGGGCCAGGAGACCCAGCAGTGCACTCAGGAGGTGAGGCCCTCCCAATGCTTACAGCCAGGAGGGAGAGCGACCAGAAGACAGACTGGAGACCAGGGTTGCTGGGGGCTGCTTTGTGCGAGACTCAGTGGAGACCCCAGGGATGAGAAAGAGCAGGACTGGGCCCTGGGCTGTGCCTGCAGCCGTGGGAGGGTTTGGAGTGGGGTAGGACGGGCCCGTCCCTGGTGGAGCAGACCAGAGGCCAGCGAGGGGCAGGAGCTAGGGCAGCAGGGACAGAAAGAGGAGAGCTAGGCATCGTGACCAGGGCGGGAGCGATGGGTGTCTGAGGACGAACCCACCCACTGCCCGTCCAGGCTGGTCATCGTGGCGCTCATCGGCGTGAGTGTGGCCTGGATCCCCGTCCTGCAGGGCTCCAACAGCGGGCAGCTCTTCATCTACATGCAGTCAGTGACCAGCTCCCTGGCTCCCCCTGTGACCGCAGTCTTCATCCTGGGCATCTTCTGGCAGAGGGCCAACGAGCAGGTGGGCAGGGGCAGAGGCTGGGCAGGGAGCCTCTCCGTGTCTCGGATGGGCTGTGGCCTGCGGGCCTCTTCTTCCCCTGATGCCTGTGTTCTGGGGGCCGGGGGCACGGCCCCACCTGGCCTCGTCCTCCTCCGCAGGGGACCTTCTGGGGTCTGATGGTGGGGCTGGCAGTGGGTGCCACGAGGATGGTCCTGGAGTTCCTGCACCCCACCCCGCCCTGCGGCGACCCGGACACCCGGCCTGCCATCCTCAGCAGCTTCCACTACCTGCACTTCGCCATCGCCCTCTTCCTGCTCAGCGGAGCTGTGGTGGTGGCCGGGAGCCTGCTGACCCCACCCCCACACCGTGTTCAGGTGAGCCCGCCCCACCCGTGATCCGTTTCTGACTCTGCTTCTCTGACTCAAGAATTTTCTAGGTCTTGCGTCCTAACCTCGTCGAATCCTGGCCCCTGGCCCTTTATGAGCTCAACTGCCATCTTCCTTTATGCCATCTTCCTTTCCGACCCTGACTCTGTGCGGCCCAACCCCATCCCGTCATCTCCACCCACCCATACCCATTCCTTGCAGATTGAGAACCTCACCTGGTGGACTCTGTCTCAGGACCCACGCTTGGGGGCCAAAGCAGGTACTGTGTGACCCCCAGCTCCCTCTTGGCCCACTGGAAGGGGGGGCTGGAGGCGTGGGTGCTGACTGCCCCTGAGTCCTCTCCTGTCCCATTGCCTCCCTCGTCCCCTCCAGGTACTGCCCAAGCACCGCAGAAGCATGCTTTCTGGGCGCGTATCTGCTGCTTCAACGCCATCCTCCTCATGTGTGTCAACATCTTCTTCTACGCCTACTTCGCCTGACACTCCCCACAGTGCGGGAAGGCGGGGTCCTCAGAGCCCTCAGTCCACCTCCCTACTGAGGTTCCCAAGGCCCAGATTGGGGTGGACCCCTTCACAGCTCCATGGCAGTAGGACAATGCCCAGGGCTGGCCCAGTCAGCTAAGCAGGAGTCCTTACAAGGTAGGGGGGTTATGGGGAAAAAGAATGGGATGTATCAAAAATAGTCAAAATGTACCAAAGTCATTACTGAAAAGAAAATTCGATTTCTGATGAACATCCTTATACAGGTTTTATTGTTTTTATTTTTAGTGCACGGGCCCGGGGCAGGATACCGCCAGGGCACGGGGCTCCTCGGGTTTCGGACCAGCCCGGGGGCCTGCAGCTGCTCCCTGGGGCCTCCCTCCCACCTGCTTCCGGCTGCAGGGAGCCTTCTCTCCCCCGTCACTGCTCACCTCCTGTGCCAGCGTCAGCCTGGCATTAGGTGACCTTCCTGCTCCCAAGGGTGCCCAGGCTCTGGGCAGGCACTATTCAGCGCTCCCTGCTGGGTGCACGTCCCAGTGGACACCCTGTCTTTCCTCAAGGGGAGGGGAGTGTCTCCTGTTCTGAGTGCTCTGGGCCTTCTGAACTTCTCACCTGGCCCGTAGTTCCCCCAAGCTCCCTGGGGTCCTGGTCTGGGCAGAACCTGAACAAACCGGAGCAGGTTCTCCAGGGCCTGCCCCTCAGAGCTGGTCCACCATGTGAGCCCGCAGGAAGGAGCAGCTGCTCCATGTCTTTCATCACTGTGCACCCCTTCCTCGGGTCCAGGCTCTCCACTCTCCCCAAAGTGTCTGTGGTGGCACCAGGGGGCCGGACACACAGGTGGAGTCCAAAGCCGTGAGGCTCAAGAAGGTCCCGTCTCCCTGATGTCGGTCCTGTGTGGCCAGGCCAGAGGTGTGCAGCCTCCTGCCCTGTCTCTCAGGACTAAGCTGCTTCTCCAGGAGCCAGAACAATTCAAGGGCCTCCTGAGGGAACAGCAGGCAGGCCCAGCAATGGTCAGCCCATGGTCACCACCTCTCAAGCCCACAGTTCTGGCTTGAGTCCCCAGTGGGAGGAACTGAGGAGTCCCCAACCCTCCAGGAGGCAGGGCCCACTGGCAGGGTGAACAGGCTGGGCCTCTGCTGGTCTGGCCCAGACGTTACACAGCTGATGGCCAATGGGAAGAGGCCAGCGGGAGACCCCCAGAACTTCCTTTTGCTGGGGGAGCACTGGATACCATGGTGGATTTGGGGTGCTGGGGCACTGGCCCAGTTAGTGTATGGCAATGGAGGTCCCAGGCTGTGGGGGCCATGTCCCAGTCCTTGGCCCTCCGTGAGCACTGTGGGACCCGGGAAAGGGGTATCCCTATCTTCTTTCTGAGTCTCAGCATCTTGGAAGCTCGCCCGTGGCTGGATGGCCTGCCGTCTCTGTTCTCCCTGGACCCCACTCCCATCACAGCTGTACCGGCTGGACATAGCTCCGTGGGAAGAAGCCAACACGTCCACACAACCGGCCCCTCCACCAGTGGGGGTCCAGGTGCTCCAGAACCTCGATGATGGCCCCTCGGCGGAAGCTGAGCTGCGTGGGGTCCTGGGCGGAGAAGTCAAACTGGGCCTGGGCAAAGCAGGCCTGGGGCGACTGCAAGCGGGAAGAGGCAGTTAGTGGGGCCTCTTCAGGAGCCCTGAGATGTGGGCTCTCCCTGCGCTCCCCAACAGGAGTGAATGGTGGCAGGTTCAGAGGGGTCTTCCAGAACAGCTGCCTCCAGGTCCGAAGGGGTGGCCTCCCCACCCGGGGCCTCCTGCTGCCTGCCCCATGCCTTCCACCATCTGCAGTGCCACTGTGCTGTGCCCCAGTCAGACCACAGAGCTGGCTGGAGGGTCAAGGCACCTGAGACCTGGTCTCTGCTCCTCTGGGGACCTGCCTCTGCAGCAGCTGTGATGCCTTTTGACGCCAAGCCCTGGAACCTCAGGAACAGGTTCCAGGAATGTGTCACCAAGAGCAGAGCTTACTGCTTCTGCCAGGCTTGGAGGAGAGAATGCTGCTTGGAGCTGCTCCCAGCAAAGGCCTGGGCTCCAGGCCCCCAAGGTGACCTCAGGTGAATCCCTCCCCGTTGTGGGACTCAGTTTCCCCACCCTCGAAGAACAGGTGGTGGGAGCTCTCCGTGGGCACGTCAGCCTGGCGCCACGCAATGATGCCCAGCACCCTGGCCCTGCCTGCCCCACCGGGATCTCTGCTCAGAACCTGCGGAATCTTATCCAGGACGGTGATAGGATCAGCGGACAAGCTGTAATTAGCGGTTCTCTGCCCAGGAAGGAGGAGGCGGCATGGGTCCCAGGGGACTGAGCCAGATCTGGAGTCACCACACAGGATAGATGACCCCAGGGCATAGGACGGAGCAAGGAAGTAGGCATAGGAGAGAACCTGGTTGTGCCCCCCCCCCACACCCCTCTAGCCCATCCAAGGCCAGAATTGGCCCAGGCAGCAAGGGGAGGGGTTGGGAGTCTGGGGATCCGAGGCCCAGCTAGGGGGAAGAGGCCTTAAGCGCTGACAGCTGACCTCTGCCCCCAGAGTCAGGCTGGAGGTTCAGCTCCCAGGTTGGACAGGGGCTGTCCTAGTCGGAGTATCTGGGCGTGCTCTGTGACTGCCGATACATCAGACCCCAAAGCCTCATTCTGTTGGAAAGAGGGAAACTGGAGCCCGGCCTAGGAATCAGCAGCTTCTAAGGCCACAAATGACAAGGCAGCAGGGGTCTAGGGACAGGGCAGGACTGAGTTTCTTAGCCCCCTCCCCAGGCCTTGGCCATGGCCATGTTCCCCATCGCCTCTGCAGAGGCCAAGTTCATGGGGCTATCTCGGGGTCCTGACCTCTAGCCCCAGACCTTGCTGATAGCCCTCTCCCAAGGAAAACAACACTTTGGGGCTGTTTTAATAACCCCATTGACAGGTATCGTCACCCTAATGAGAGTGAGAGCTGGTGCTCAGGGCTCCCTGATGAAAGGGCTGACTGGCAAATTGCTGTTATTGTGAGGACCAGGGGTGGACACAGACCCTCCCTCACACCCTGTGCCTGGCCAACTTCACCCATGGATGCTCATTTTGCTGCAGACCTACCCGAGGCCAGCTCCCGGGGAGCAGAGACCAGAACAGGGCCACTGGCAGGTGGCCTCAAATGAGTCACCTCCCTGACCCTTGTGCGTTGGGGATGCCGAGGCTCACGGCTTATAGGGCCTGACTTGGCGGCACTCAGAAGGCTCAGCCCGGGCCAGTAACCTTCTTTTATTCATTCAACAAACATCTCTGGAGCACCTGCTGGGTGTTGTGCATGGCTCTGGGAGCCGAGGACAGGCAGACCTGGGTTGCTTTTGGTTTCTTCCTTTCCTTCCCTTCTCCTTCCCGCCCTGCTAGTCCTGGCAGCACCACACAAGTAGAACTTTAGGGCCTGGCCTGGACCCCACCTCCTGTAATGTGGGACTGCCAGGGCAGGAAGGCAGGCCAGGCCCGTGCCTGGTGGCTTTGCTCCCTTGGAGAGGCCGCGACTGGACTGCCGGCCTCTGCCTCCCGCCCACCTACCTTGAGCAGGGGTGCCTCGTCACGCAGGAAGATCTGCCGCTTCTTGGCGATGGTGGTGGTGCGGTAGAAGTCCACCAGCTCGTTGAGGGAGTTGAACTTCTCCTCCCACAGGTAGTACTTTCCCGAGGCCTCACGCAGCACCTTGAAGTGCTGGACCTGGTCTCCGTAGCTAGGGGAGAGGGCCCATGGTCACCTCAGGTGAGCCCACCAGGCCGGGCCCCCTCCCAGCCGGGAACGGCCCAGGCCCTCCCTCCCCCACCGCCACCTGCAACCAGGCCTTGCTCTCGAGTGAGAGCTGCAGCAGGAGAAGGTGCAGGCTGGGCAAGGAGGCGCCAGACCTCACGGACCCAGCTCCAGAGAGCCGGTGCATATTTAAGAGTACGGGCCTAAGGGTGTAGGTCCTGGACCAGGCCATATTCCTGCTGTGTGATCCTAGACAAATCAGCTAACTTCTCCGAACCACAAATTTTCTCCTAGTGATAACCACTCCCTCTGGATAAGTCCTCAGAACATGCTGATCACGGTCTGTTGGCAGCAAGGGAACGGCTCCTCTGAGACACTGGTGATCAGACTGCTTCGCCTGTTGCATCTCTTCAACATCCCTCTCGGCCTTGACATTCTCCTCCCTTCACCCCTCCGGGCCTTCACTGCCCCTTGGGAGTGAGTGACCGTCCTGACCCAGCACAACACCTGCTAGGGTGAAGGAACTCGGCCTTATTGGAGGCTTCGTGCCCTCCAATAAGGGAAGGCCCTTCTTCAAGAGCTTCTGTGGGGGGGTCTCCCTGGTGGCACAAGGGGTTAAGCACAGCACTGTGAAGGCTCTGCAGCCACTGCAGCACGAGTTTGATCCCCAGCCAGGGAGGGGACCCACGTGGCACAGCAGACCTCTCCTGCCTCGCCTGCTGCTCCCCTCAGCAGTGTGTTTCAGTCCATCTGCCTGTTCTGCTCCCCGCTCTGTCTCTGGTGGCTCCTCTCACCCCCCACACCTCTGGCCTGTACCCCAGCTCTTGTATGCACAAATAAATAAATCTAAAAAAGAAAGAATCTTCTGTGGCTCCCCATTGGCCTCAAAACAAAATCTTAAGACTCCAGACTCAAAACCTGACTCATCACATGTCCAACCTTGTTTCTTTTCTCTACTCTCTGATGCAATCTTTCTCACCTCTCAGCCTGCGCCTAGACTAAGCTATCACCAAATCCTCCCAAGGACCTCTAGCCGGCCGGGCAGCCAGCCTGCCTCTCCCAAACTGGCCAGCAGGGCAGAGCCCATCCTGGCTGGTCCCGGGCAGAGGCGTCTGCCTGGGGCCTTCCCACCCGTGGCGTGTCCCACCCAGGACAGGCCGTGCAGGTGGTGCCACATGGGCCGGGACAATAGGCAGCCTGGTTCTCCTCCCTGCTGCAGGGGTGGCTGGGCCTGTCTCATGACGCGAGAGCTACAAGTCAGCCCTTTGTCCTGTGGGGAAACCGAGACCCAGTGACAGCAAGAAAGGGCTGGGGCCTCCCTGAGCTCACGCATGTCAGATGCCATCTAGCATGCTCCCCGTTGGCTGTCCATTTTAAACAACAACAACAACAAGTATTCCAGTTGTGACATGGATGATGTCCCCGATCTGCCGTCCCCTGCCCGGTCCTGCTCTGATGTGCCGCCACCAGCGCTGCGGCCCTGGGAGAGCCTTCTTCTCCTGTCCTCTGTCTGGCCGGGGCAGTCCCCTTTCCCATGCTGTGGCCAGCACCCGGCGAGACCCCAGCCGGCCTCTTGAGGACCGGGGAAGAGCGAGGCCCGGGCTCACCTGACCAGGCTGGCAGCCACAGGGGGAATACGGAACAGCTCAGCTCCCAACCAGGAAGAAACCAGTTTAGGAGCCAGCTGTGGTGGGTGTCCTGTCTTGGCCAGTGGGGCTGGGAACTGGGAGTCGGGCCGGTGGGCCTGGCAGGCGCGTGTGTTGAGGGCGTTAGGGAGGCCATTGGGAGGGAGATGTCCCCTTGGCCTCCTGAGCCACGGACTGTGTTCTTTTTATGTTTGGGGCTAAATGAGAATGAAACACTGGTCCAGAGAGCTGGCATTAAAAAAAAAAAAAAGTAAAAAGAGAAAGCACCACCTGGGTTCCAAATTTAAATCAAGTTCAACAATCTTGGACACTATGTGTTTGTAAGCCAGGGCTGGCCTGGGCCTGCAGTCCAGGTCCTTCTGAGGACTGGGTGTCTCACCCCCAGCTGCCCGGATCTGTTGCTCTCTCAGCCCCATCCTGTCTGCAGTTCAGTTCGCTTCCTCCTCCTGTCAGCCCTGGGGCTGGTGTGCTGCTTTATTAAAGGTTGAAGAGGAAAGATTTAAGATAAAGATTTGTTCACGGTAGCCATCCTCTGGGCTGAGTGAGTGTGTGTGTTTGGTGTGTGGGGCAAAGTGGGGTCCCCCACCGTCCCTGAATCAAGGGAGCCAAACCACACAGAACCTCTCTTTTCACTTTCAAACACACCTTCCGGTCTTTGCATAGACTGTTTAGTTCCTACTTTTCTGGAGTCAGATTCTTACTCATGCTCCAAGGCCAAGGTAAGATGCCCCCTCCAACCCCTGCTGAGAGCTATGTCAGCCGCTCTTCCTCACAGTCAGGGGTCTCCTTGGGTCCCTCAGCCCCTCATACAGCCTTCTTGTAACCTGCAGCTCATGGTGGCTTGTGTACCAGACACTGAAAAGGCAGGAGGTCAGGACAGGCCCTGGGGGTCTCCGGATGGGAGAGGCAGGCCTCAGGGAGCAGCACACAGGGTCCCAGCCTTATGAGCTCATCTGACGCTGTGTTCCGGAAACCCTCTCCTCGGCAGCTCAGACCTGGGCGTCCAGCCCTCCAGGTGTCCTGGCCAGAAATAGGCCCTGCGCTCTCCTGAGACACGTCCAACTCTCAGGGCACTTAGCTCAAAAGGGCGCCAGTTCCCACCATGAGAACTGAGGCCCAAAAGTGCCCGCGGCTCTGTGGCCAGATGGAGCAATGTCCCTGAACCCAATACAAAGCCGTGCGCGTGGTGTCAGCAAGCATTGTTCCCAGGTGACTAAGCGCTCATGCTGCCGGCTGTGGGATGTGTGTCCGTGTGTCTGGGCTGGAGAGCAGGGCGGGCAGGCGGGCTGGTGCCTCCCGTCCAGCCTGACCTGCTGCGGTCTCTGAGCCCAACAGCCTCAGCTCGATGGTCTGAGCCAGCCGCCATCACCCTGCAGGCCCTGGACCTTTGGGGACAAGTGTCATGAGCCACAGAGGGAGGTGACCGATGGCTGGGGAGGCCAGAGGCCAAGGAACACAGGGCCCTGACAGCTCCATGTCTGGTCACTTGGTGCAGAGGCAGAAGGCCCTGGCTCGGTGTCAGCCCAGGAGAAGCGTGGGGTGTGGAGGCCCCTGTCCTCTGGATAAGGGGCAGGCACTGTGTTTGAAAAAGACCGCAGCGCCAAATGACCACAGCTTTGAATGTTTTGGTGTTTGAACTGTATCTGCAGTCACTTGCATCCAGAAAAAAGCATCCTCTGGTCATATAAGAGGGGCAGGGAGTGGAGAACAGGAGAGAAGGTGAGGGAAGGGCCAAGCGGCCCAGGAATTCCAGGATTCCAACCTGAGAATTCTCAGATCTGGGAAGCTGGTATGTTCCAACCTGCACGTGGCGCACAGCACATGCTCAGTATCTAGCAGTCTTGCCCCTCCTCCCGTCTATCCAAACTTCCTGTTTTAGCGTGGACAGCAGGGTCCAGCGAGGAGGAGCCTGCCCAGGCCACAGGCCGCCCGGCTGCCCATGCTGCTGCGTGTGACCTGGGCGTGGCTCTTCTGCTGAGCCAACTCTGGCCTGCTCTGGAAGGGACCACGCCTGTCTGAGGCCAGGCAGGGCCTTCTCTGTCTGAAGACCTCGTGGGCTCAGTCCTCAGGTAGTCAATCTCTCTGCTGGCCAGTGGATGGGGCGCCACTAGCCATGGCTGGCTGCCCTTGAGGCCCTGGCCTCACCAAGCCCCAGGAATGCCTTTTCCCTTTCCCCTGCCTGATGTTGGTCCGAGCCCCCCTTTAGGCCCGGGTGCAGCCTTGAGGCATCTGAGAACCTCTTAGGCCATGGCTTGTCCTCTGGGGACTCTGAAATCTGACCTTTCCGCAGATTTCCCAGGCTAGAACTGGGGAAACCAGGTCTGGGTCCTGCTAACCCCCAAACTGGGAAAAAATGCTTGTGAGCAGATAGTCTGCTAAGTGAGCCCCTGGACTGGAAGAAAAAGGTGGTTAGGAGGGGGTCTGAGGCTGCATATTGCCAGTAGAGGGGGGAGGGGCGTGCATCTGTGATCGCATGTATCTATGTGCCGGCATGTGCCCTGTGCACGCCTGCGTGTCTACGTCCTGGTCTGCGTGCGTCAGAGGTCTGTCTCCATTGTGTCTGGGTGCATGTGTCTCTCCCCACACTGTGGGAGTGACCGTGGAGGTTTCTCTCTCTGAGCCCCATGGGGGGCCCAAAGGGGCCAGGGGCTGAGCCAGCCCTGGGCTTTCAGAGAAGCCCCAAGGACCTGTGAGCAACAGGCAGTCCTGTGCAGCAGGTTTTTCTGGCCTGGTGGCAGCAGCAGCAAAGGTGACAGTGGCAGCTCAGGGAGGATAAACAAGGCTGGGTGAAGCCAGCACTGCCCCTGGCGGGGTCTGTGGGCCCCCCTGGCTGGAGCCTGGGTGCTAACTGCCCGGGGGTGATCTCCACCAGGCATGGCCCTTGCCCAGTCTGTGAGAAGGAGGGTGGGGAGTGGAACACTTGTGGGGAGCAGGCAGACTCAACCTGACTATGGACGGGGCTTGTGGGCCTGGGGTGTGGGGAAGGCAGATGGAGGGGAGTCCAGGTCTGGCAGGGCACCAGCTCTGTGTTTCCTTGCTGTGTGACCTTGGCCCTTACTGCACCTCTCTGAGTTCTGGTTTCCTTACCTGCACATTGGACTTCCAGGGTTCACTTGACGCTGCCTTTGCATGCACTGAATCTCTTTCAACCCAGACTGCACTCCCACCTCCCTGCTTCGTTTGTCACCCCAGCAGAAGGTCGACATCGAAAGGACAGGGAGCTTTGTCCTGTTTTGTTTGTGGCTGAACCCTCAGCACCTGGGACAGGGCCCGGCACACAGTAGGTTTCCAGCGCCCAGAGAGGCAGAGCAAACGTGTGTATTGCCTCAGGGAACCTCGGGCCTGAACAGAAGCAGAACATCTGACTCGGAACACCTGCCATTGACGACATCCCCAGCAGCTGGGGCCAGTATTCCCCGGCCCAGGCATCGCTGCCTAGCCTGGCTCCCAGCCCACGAGCCACCAGCTCAGACGTGCTCCCAAGGGATGGGGGACAGCCCTTTGTAAACTCATAAAAGGCAGCTGGCTGTGGCCACGAGTGCTCTTCGAGGCCCATAAACCCCACCTCTGGCAGCTTTATGGGGCTTGGCATGAGCGTGCGGGAGATGCCATGCATAGTGGGGTCAGAGTCCTCAAGAGTCAAGCCAGCAAGGGCGGAAATGCCCTCATACGTGAATCTGTGCAGCCATGCAGGTGGGTGGTCATGGGTCAGCGGACTTCACAACACCTGGAGATACTGTGGCCACGTCACACATGCTGAGGGAGTCGCTAGGGTCCGTGAGGTTACCCGGCAGATCCAAAGCAGAGCCAGGGTAAGACCTGGGTCCCCCGCTGCCCCCTGCTACTGCCCCTTCTCTGAATGCCCTGCATTAATGGGGCCAGGAGTGGGGTCCTACTCGTCCCCTCCCCCAGAGCACTGTGTGGCTCTTTGAGGGTTAATATAATAATAATTACTCTACATGGCATTTATTGAGCACCTACTACGTGCTAAACACTTTACTAAAGCACTTTATATGTTCATTTTAGACGGGAAACGAGCTCAGAGGGTAACTTGCCCAGGTTACAGTTATATAGAAGTTATATAGTAGTTACCGGAACTGAGTTTCCTGCTCAAAAACCCACACTACAGTCGCATATGCTCTGTGAGTTTCCATTTCCCACTCTGACCCCTGCCTCCAAGAGCCACTAAAGGACTCCGCTGAAAGATGATGGGCCCCGGACCTGGGAGCCCAGGTCCAGCTGGGGTGAAACCAAAGGTCGATGGCGCCACCTGGTGGCGTTGTACATAAACCACAGTCGGGGAGCCCAGGAAGCCCCTGAGGGTTCCACCCCTGGGGCACCTGGCCAGGGTGCCTTGGGAGAGGTGCTCAGGGACTCGTGCCAAGGTTTCTCTTCTTGGGCAGACCCCTCCCGGGGTGACGCAGGCGCTGGCCCCTATGCTCAGAACTTCGCCAGTCCTGTCCACCTCCCCCCTGGCCAGATAACTGCTGCTGTCCAAACCCACCCACACGGCCGCACCTCCGGGCCTTGCATGTGCTGTTCCCTGAGCCTGGCATGCCCACCCCTCTCCTCGTGCACCAAACTCATATTCATGTCTCAGGGCCCTCTCAAGTGCCACTGCCTTCACCATGTGGGATGTTCGCTGTCACTGACGCTTCCTTCTTCACTCAGCACGCAGCATCTTGGGCCAGGCCCTGTTTACTTTCCCACCACACTTCTTGGGCTTGACTCCTCTCCTTGCCCTGCCCTGCACAGTTCAAACGCACAGTAGGTTGAATTGTTTGGGTTTGAACCTGTGCGGAGCCGGCAGGGCTACGCTTAGAGCCGCCAGCAGAGTGCAGTGCATCAAGGTCCAGGGATCTGTTAGAGGAACCTGAGACCCCCTGAGGGTTTGGGAAGACCAGACTCCCCCAAAGCACAAACTTCAGAACGGCCCTAGTGACTTCCAGGGTTCTATGATGTTCTGGGTGACCTTGGGCTTTGGGGATAGTTCTAGAGTCGCTGAAAGCCAGACAAGTCTGCCTGGGGAGCTCCACTCCCAGGGATAAGTCGGCCCTGGACAGCCAGCACACCCTGCTTTTGTAGGGAGGCGGGGGGAGAGTGGGGACTGGACAATGCAGGTGTGGCAGGGTGTGCCGGGGTGGGGGGCTCCAGATGCCCAAGACCATCCCAGGAAGAGGGGCCAGAGCCCTCAGTACTCCACTCGCCACTCCCCTGCCCCCCCCCACATTGGTAGTGCTCCCATTTTTAAGACAGGGAAGTAGAGGCTCAGAGAGGACAGAGGATTCTTGTCCCTGAGATTACCAGTCTGTTCTCAAGGGAAGGGGAAGTGAAAGCGGCGACGGCTGGTCACGTGCTCGGGGCAGCCGGTGGAGGCTGGGTGCGGTTGTGGCCACTCAGGGGCTGGATCTCTCACTCCTCTCCCCGGGGCCTTCCTCTTCTTGGTGGTCAGTCCCACACCGGGGCCTCTAGGCCAGGCGGGAGAGCACCTCGCAGGGCGCAGTGGATGGGCCACGACACACCGTGACGTGCTCTTCATGAGGCAGACCCAGGGATGCTGCACAAGGCCCTGAGCCCGCCTCAGCAGGAAGGCCCCACGGAGGGCACCTCTCTGCAGACAGGAGCCCTGAGCGTGGCACCGCCTGTTGGCTGCGTGAAGACATCACGAACGGTCCCTGGCCCCGTCTGACTCTTTCTCCGCTTCTAGGCATTCCCCTGTCCCAACACCCTATCCCACCTGCCTCCCGGCACCCAGCCCCAGGGTTAGTAGCCATCGGAGAGGTCCAGTGTCCCCTCATCCTTTGGAAAATCATCAAGCCACTGACTGTATTGGCCTGACACTAGGGAGATGGGCACTCTGGCAGAGCCGCATGCATACTCCGTCCCCAGGTCCACTGCTGCCCCTTCCTTCCAGCTGGCGACTCTGCCGCCCAACACTGGTCCTTAGTGACAGTAAAAGCTGCACAGCCAACACGTCGTCTGTGCCGATTCCGTGCCCGCAGCAGCCCCGAGAGCTGGCATAGCAGACAGCCCCCTCCACAGAGCACAGACCCACGCCACCTCCAGGACCCAGACACACTGTCCCCCAGCCACCACCAGTGTCCCAGGTGTGGTCACCTCCTGCCTGGTTCCTTATAGGCCTCCCTGTTGCTACACTTACCCTTCAACTCTCCTTCCTCCTCACAGCCACCAGAGTATGGCCTCCCCCTGCTCAAGACCCTCCACGGTTCCTTGTTGCTTTGCGAGGACATCCCACCTTGTCAGGGTCTGTCTGCCCAGTCTAGTCTGTGACAAGAACTCCCACTGCTGTTCCAGCCACACATACCCCCACTCCCCAGTGGGCTTCCATGTCCCTCAAGCACGACACTGCTCTCTCGACCCAGAGGTCCCCCTCTTAGGCTCTCAGGCCTTCATTCCCAGGATCCAGGCAGCCTCCACCACTGGGTCAAATCTTTGCTCAGATGCCTCCTCCAAGAAGCCTTCCTTGACTACCTTGGCTCCTGCTTTAGTTGTTTCCCCTCACCCCACCTCCCTCCTCCCTCTGAGGCTCCTCTTTACCCTTCACAGGTCAGAACTCACTTCACAGAGACAGAGAACTCCCCAGGGGAGCTCTCGCTCTCCCGGATCAGGAAGGCCCCCAGGTGGTTCCGCTTCTTCAGGATCTCTTCAGCCAGCTGCCTGGAAATCCTGCCCGAGTACCACCTGCAGGGGCGGGGGTGGGGGAGAGTGAAGGCATCGTGAGGCTGGGCCACCACCACCCTGGGCCTGGCACTGCTGCCCTCACAGCAGGAGATGCAGGAGACGCGATGGCACCCCTCATACAGATGGGGAACCTGAGGTGCACGGAGCTGACATACTGCACAAGCTGTGGCAGGGGGCAGGGGCCCAATCCCAGCGTTTGGTTCCTGAGCAGCCTTCCTCGCTGCATCCCCTTATAGAAACAGAAAAACCAAAGCCCAATGAACCTCAAAGCAGCCAACGCCAGACGAGCATTTCCATTTCAGACGGTAGGGTTTGAGAAGTCAAAAAATACAAACACAGATGACCAAAGCAGTAGCAGCTCAGATCTGGTGAGGAAGGGGCACTCCCTATACCCATTTCACAGATGCACAGACTGAGGCCAGGAGGGTTTTTTTCTCGTGGGCACAAGTCCCTGCTGATCAAACAGAACTGGGTGATAGAAATTGTCTGGTAAATGCTTAGGGTCTTCCAGGTTGTACCCCACTTCCAGAACCTGGGGTGTTGGGGAGAACCTCCTCTTTTGACCCTACCCATCTTGCTGGTTGACTCCAGGTAGCCCCTGACCTCTTTGGGCTGGCCCACCTGAAGGGCCATGTTTCTGATTGGCTTCCTGGCCCCAGTGCATTAGCCTGGTTGTGGCTCCTTTACTATTCAGATGGGGAAACTGAGGCCCAGAGTGGCCAGAGTCCCATGGTGGGACCATGACCAACGAGGGCAGAGCCAGCCCTGGTCCCTGCACCGTTCCCTTCCCTCCTTCAGCAGGGGCTTTCTGACACTGAGCTTGGCCCGGGGACGTGAGGAGGGGGCGGATGTGAGCTGGGACTTTTCCCGCTGTCTCAGGATGTTGACGGGTCCTCAAAGCTGAGAGCAGAGGGTGTAAGGTACAGCGGCAGATGCTGGGGTGTCTTGCCTAGATCCCCCCTCCCACTCCACTGGGCCGGCTGCCCAGCCAAGGGCCTGTTCTTCCCCAGGACTTTTCTGCCGACAGACATATGTGGCCCATGAGCAGGGTGGGCTGAGCCCCTGGAACATTCTCAAGTGACGACTGAGGGGAGCAGGCAGATAAACATCAGCTCTCTGCATCCCCCTTGGGGCAACTCTGGGGTGTCTGTTCTGAATCTCCCACTTCTCCAAACAATAGAACTCCAGCCACAGTTGTGTCAATGACACACCCCTGGCTCCTTCCTTGTCTGTGTCCCTAAATAAAGCCTTGTCCTCACAGAATGGCTCAAGCTTCTGGGGGCCCCACATCCCCAGAAGTGAGAGTCTGCTGCTGCCCCTGGACTGGAGGGAGGTCTGGGACCTCTCACGGTGAGTTCCGCAGGAGAGGAGGAGGTGCCGGCGGTTTCTGAGTGTGGGGGCTCAAGTCAGCCTCCTGGAGGACTCGCTGGTGTCTCCAGAGTTTGGGGGGCCCAGCTGGAGGCCTCTCATCCAGAGGCTGATGTGAGATGTGGTGGCTAGGAGCTCAGGGGGACTCAGGAGAGCCCCCACCCAGAAGCCCCCAGCAGGACACAGGTGCAGGAGCAGGGCCCAATGGGGCCCCAAGTGGGCGTTTCCTGAGGGCCCAGTGACTCCTAAGAGCCCACAAAACCCTACAGAAGGCGTCAGTGTGTGGGCGGCTGTCACCCTCAAAGGATGTCGCAACCGCACCCTTCGAGGAGGCCAGCCCTGCCCCCACCAGAGGAAGGCAGGGTAGAGCTTGGGTGGCTTGAAGGTGGGTTGCAGAAGGAGCTAGCATGTCTCTATGCCCCCAGAACCCATCTTCTGTGCCACACCAGTGTCACTCTCTGAGACTTCCTGTGGTCCCTGTTTTCCTGCTGTGCCCAGAGAGGGGCAGGGATCCCCTAGAGGTTGCATGGTAAGTCCCTGGCCTTGGACTCTCCTTGGCCCCATGGGGAACCCCACCACCCCTCCAGATTAGCATGGCCTGGAGCCCACAGCACTGTTCAGGAAAACCTGTTCTGCCTCTTGCCAGCTGTGTGGATCTGGACAAGCCACTCACCCCTTTATGCCTGTTTCCTGTCCGCAAGTGAGGAGAGTGGTACCCGGGGCTCTGGGACATGGGGCCAGGTTGTTGTTGCAAACAGGTGTCTGCTGCTGCTTCTGTCTGAAGGGTTCATGCCCCTCCTCCCACCAGTCCTCGGCTAGGCCTGCCTTCTGCCCTCCCTAGCAAACTTCCATTCTAACTTCCAGATGCAGTGGACCATGCCTTCCTCTGGATGGCCTCGGGTCACGTGGCCAGGTCACGAGTCCCACTCTGGTGGCATCTGGTCGGCCTCATGCCTCCCCAGTGACCCCTAGGCAGCAGGGGTGACAGTGGGTATTTAGGGAAGGGGTGGTCCTAGTGAAGGCATAGGCCTTCTGGGACCCCAGCTTGCCCCTGCCCGCCACCCCAGGGACTAGGTGGGCTGAGTCACAGGCTGAGCCGGAGTTTCCCCATCGCTATTTTTGGGCCAGAGTGGGTGCTGACGTTGGCCAGGAACACACTTGGCATGATGCCAGGCAGGTTGGTTGAGGGCCTGATCCCACCCTGTGCTCTCCCACAGAGGTGTAAGCGGCAAGAGCTGACCCCAGGGGCATCAGCGGCTGGAACCTCCATGGCTCCCTGCTGTAGTCTTGCCTCAGCCGGTGTCGTTGCCTGGCCTAGTACCGCCATGCTTTGTCAATTTTTCTGCCCCCCTCTCCCCTGCTCCCCCAAGCAAATGGAAGCTACTCCGGGTTCCTCTGCAGCTGCCGGCCATCCAGGCCTCTGACTTCTGCCAGCTCATTTTCTGTTTTTGGAGGCCTTTCTGAGGCCCGCCAGCTCATGGTAATCTGTCCCATCCTGTTCCGGCTATCGGCTTTATTTGCTTACTTATTTTTAAAGATTTATTTATTTATCATACAGGAGCTGGGATGCAAGACAGAGGTGTGGGGGGTGAGAACATTCACCAGAGACAGAGCGGGGAGCAGAACAGGCAGATCTACTGAAGTACTCTGCTGAGGGGAGCAGCGGGCGAGGCAGGAGAGGTCTGCTGCACCACGTGGGTCCCCTCCCTGGCCAGGGCTGGAACTCATGCTGCAGTGGCTGCGGAAGCCCGAAAGCGTGGTGCTCAACCCCTTGCACCACCAGGGAGGGCCCTGGATGCTGGCTTTGAGATGCCTGGGTGTCTGGTGCAAGCTGTGGCCCTGGCTGGGCTGACGGGAAGACAGCAAGGCCAGAGAGGCCAGATGCCCCTGAGGAGAATAAACCCCTCAGCACCCTGAGCTCAGCTGTGCCAGTTCTGAGTCACCCGGTCCGAGGGACACTGCAGGGCCGGGACCCAGGGGTGTAGCCTCTGTGGGAGACGCTGGGGGTGTCTGGGGTGCCTGTGCACCTGAATGGGAAGAGGCCTCTCCCTGCACAGGAAGCCAGGGGTGGTTCCTTGGAAATAACTGGAAGACAGATAAAGAGGAAATACCCTCCAGACTCCACCCTGGGCTGCCCCTCCCTACTCTTCCACCCGTAGTCACACAGGCATCATGGCTCCCAGCCCACCCCTCTAGCCTCCGGCCCTGTCACCGCCTCTCCATCTGACGAAGCCATGGCTTCCTGCCCTGCACACGGCACACAAGGCTTTCCCGCCAGTGCGCTTTTGGGATCCCCGTGGCTCATCCTGCCCCTCTCTCTTTTCCTAATTCCTGCATACCCTTTAAAGCCTTACTCACTGCCACTTCTGAGAAACGCTCTCCAGCGCTGACCCCAGTACTCACTGTCTTCCTATGTCGTCATTTCTTTGCATCCTGTCTCTCCCACAGGATGAGGCAGCCCTGACCCCGCATCTCATCATGTGTCTAACGTCGCCCAGGTTGGTCCCCCTGGGACCATAGCCAGTTGGGTGAGCGACCGCGTAAGCCCCTGCATCTGGGGCCTGGCTCGGACATCATTCAAGCATACCAAGTTAGTTTTCCACAGATTTCTTGGCTGCCAAGAGTGGGGATGGGCTCTGCCCCGGCCATTCTCAGGACCACAGCATTGCCTGCCACCTGCTGAGACTCTGGCAGGGGCTCCCTGGCGAGCAGTCCCTGCGCCCTACACACTGCTCCCGGACTCTGTCAGCCAATGTCCAGTTCACTTCCATACCCCAAAGGCAGAGCCCGGGGGTGTTTCCTCCTTAGCCCTCCTTTGTCTCCCTCCAAGCCCATCTCCCATCCTGACACAGGTCTGAGCCAGTCTCTTAGAGAGAGCTCTAGAATCCTCTGCAGATTGGAGCTTTAGCCCTCCTTGTGTTACAGATAGGGAAGTGGAGGAACAGAGAGGGCAGGGCCCTGCCTGAGGTCACACAGCAACCAGTGGAAGGCCCAGGTCCCTGTCCTCTCCAGAGTGCTCCTGGGTGTTCTCTGGTGTTCTAGGTCCTCACTGTCAGTGCCTGGGCTCAACCTGACTCAGCCATCACTTTGGACAATCCTCACAGCTCCTGCTGTCCTTGCTGAGGGTGGAGACCGGAGGTCACCCACAACAGAAACTGAAGTGAAGTGTCCCTGTGCACAAGGTATGCAGCAGGCCCTAGGTCTCACAGAAAGCTCAGCTCAGCCTGGACTAGGTAGAGACTCAGCTTAGGGGCTTGAATCTTGAGGCCACAGCCAGAGGCAGCTACTCACGGGTGGGGTTTGATGTGGATGTAGTTCTTGGGAATAAACCCCTCAGCACCCCGGAGCTCTGCCTTGTACCAGTTCTGGTCATCTTCCATGTTGAGGATCTGTGGACAGGAGAGACAGTCCCTCAGTTACCAGGAGAAACAGCTGTCACCTGTGAGGGCCTACGCTAGTGCGCTGAGCCATGTGGTAAAGGGCTGAGGCCCCAGGGAGGCTGGGGAGCCAGCTGAGTCCGTGCTCAGCGTCAGTCTGGGGTTGCTGCAGTTAAGCAGTCCTTGCTGTCTGAGCTCAAGGGTAATGATTCAGTGAGGGGTGTCCAGGCACTGGGGAGCAGATAAAGGAGAACTTGGGGCAGGAACCTGGTTGGCTTCGGCTCGTCTCCCATGCGTGAGGCCCTTGATCCCCACAGGTGTGCAGAGAGGAACTGAAACTGGGAAGTGGAGGCGGGGAGCACTGCGGGTGAGCAACCGAGAAGCCACAGGGAGGAGCAGGCAGCTCTAGGAGTGGGCATCACATTTGGGGTTCCCTCCTTTCCCTGGGCAAGGAAGTGTACCACGCGTCACTCTGATCTTCACACAGTCCTCCGAGTGCAACTTCAGTAAAGCCCACTTCACAGGTGAGGACCAGTGCTCAGGGAAGGCAGTGAGCGAGGCCCGTGGCAGGGGAGAGGGGGAGCCCGGAGAAGAAGCAGGATTCTGGGGCCTTGAGTCTTGGGTTCAGTTGTCAGGGGTAGGGAGCACCAGTTTTCACCCTCATCCTGCATTGTCTCTGGACCATGCCCAGGGCTCCTCTTTCCTGTCAGTCCTGGACCAGTTCTCACCATCCATTCAATTTTTTTTTCATTTATTTATGCATACAACAGTTGGGGTGTAGACCAGAGGTGTGGGGTGACAGGATTCATCAAAGACAGAGTGGGGAGCAGAACAGGCAGATCGACTGAAATACACTGCTTAGCGGAGCAGCGGGCGAGGCAGGAGAGGTCTGCTGCACCATGTGGATTCCTTCCCTGGCCGGGGGGGTCGAACCAGTGCTGCAGTGGCTGCGGAAGCCCCACAGTGTGGTGCTCAAGACTGCACCACCAGGAAGGCCCCACCCATTCGATTTTAGTGGGGATAACTGGTGAGAGAAAAAATTGGTCATGGAAGAGCACCCCAAGTAGAGGGCACTATAGAAGCAAGAGCTTGGGTGCAGCCAGTCAAGAGCATCAGCTTAGATTTTGCCAAGAGGAGCTGAGATTTTGTTCCCTTGGGCCAAGGCCGAGGCCCCCACCCTCACGGGCAGGCACCCCCTGTCTGTCCACTGGTCCTCACTGAGCCCCTTCCTTCCTGCCCTTGTAGCCTAGGCAAGGTCAGCAGTCCCAGGGAGGACGGAAACAGGTGGCTGAGTCAGGAAAAATTTTGCTGAAAACCAAACAAAACAAAAATTCAAAATTCCCCTAGTATGCTGAAAAGTTAGGACAGTGAGCCACCTCCCATGGCCACAGATTTAATGACGATGTCCTGCTGCTTGGACTATAGAGTGCTCTTGTCAGCCTATGACATGCTCCACGTGGCTTTGGCCTCAGTTTCCTCATCTGTGAAATGGGTGCATTTATGGTCTACACTGAACGTGTCTTATGGACAGCAAAGTGGACATGTGAGTATAACATAGCTAATAGAATATGGTTTTGTTTTTTATCATTTCTGCTCCAAAAAATCCAGAAAGGTTCTCACTGGTTCTATTAACTGAATTCTTACTGCTAATATTGCTCCTATGTTGACATTTGTTCCAAAGCCCCAGAAGCCCCAGCCAGAGAGAAGCTTTGTGGGAATTCCCACAGAGCAGAGAGACCTGCTCCTCCCTGGTCAAACGCATACTTGCCCTGCCCCCAAGAGTTCTCCCCCATCATGCCTTCCACCCAGGTGCCTGAACGTTCACTCAGCTGCTGTGAGCTGGGTACCTGCTGGGAGCTAAGCTCAGTGCTGATGTGGCAGGGGCAAGGAGCTTACATTCTGATGGGCAGGGGTAGACAAGAAACTAAGAAAGAAACACGTAAACAGTGTAACTGAATGTGGTGGTAGGTGCTCTGAAAAAAATTTTTTTAAATATTTATTTATTTATTTATGCATACAAGAGTTGTGATGCAGGCCAGAGTGGGGAGGTGTGGGGTTCGGGGGTGGGGATGAGAGGATTCACCAGAGACAGAATGGGGGGTAGAACACACATATAGAAACACACTGCTGAGGGGAGCAGCAGGTGAGGCAGGAGAGGTCTGCTACGCCATGTGGGTCCCCTCCCTGGCCAAGAATCAAACTCATGCTGCAGTGACTGCAGATAGCTTCATAGTGCTGAGACTTAACCCCTTGCATCACCAGGGAGGCCCCGCTCTGAACATTTTTTACCAGAGTGTCATAGATGAAGGATGTCATCTAAGAAGGGCAGGGGACGGTCAACAAGGAGCAGATGGGGTGCTTAAGAGAGGCCTCTGCAGGAGGCAGCATGTGAGCTGAGGCTTGAATGACAGGATGAAACCAGACTTGAGAATATGTGTGAAATAGTGCCCAAGGTGGCGGGAACATTCAGTGCAAAGGCCCAGGGGAATGAAGGCCAGTGAGTCTGGACTGAGGCAGGAGAGGTGGTATTATGAGATCATGGCTACAGCATGCAGGTTTTGGAAAGAAGTTCAGATTTTACTTTAAAAGTCAAGAGGAACCACTGGAGGACTGTCGCCTGTTGTTCGGAGATGAGGCAGTGTTGGAGATCCCTAAGGCATGGAGAGCTGAGACAAGGAAAATTTCTGGGTCGTGACCAGAAGACCGGTCACGGCTAAACGACTGAGCAGCGTGGGCTGGAAGAGTGGCCCCTGCACAAATCAGGGTGTTCCTTCCTGTGCCAGCGCTACCACCGCCGAGGGAGTACACTGGAGGAGAAGGCAGAGCAGTGCAGCCCGGTAACGCAGACCCTTGGCGGTGAGTGTGTGCCGGAGTAATGCTGAATGCTAAGAAAGGGAAAAAGAAATCATTGTCTCGTACCTCACAGGGAGGGGGGGTTCTCAATAAAAATGAGCTGCGCCCAACGCTCGGCACACTTGAACCCAGAGTTGGGGAGGCCTTGGGTCCCCTGAGGCCTGCTTTTCTTTTTTTTTTTTTTTTTTTTAAGATTTATTTATTTTATGCATACAAGCACTGGGGGACAGGCCAGAGGTGCAGGGGGTAAGAGGATTCATCAGAGACAGAATGGGGAGCAAAACAGGTGGATCTACTGAAATACACTGCTGAAGGGAGCAGTGGGCAAGGCAGGAGAGGTCTGCTGCACCATGTGGGTCCCCTCCCTGGCCAGCAGCAGGGATCGAACTCGTGCTGCAGTGGCTGCGGTTTGCTTCATAGTGTGTTGCTTAACCCACTGCGCCACCGGGGAGGCCCCTGCTTTTCTTAAAATATTTTGTGTGTGTCATTTTATTTTCTTGGTTCATTCGGCACCTCTCCTCAACCCTGTACACCGTTGCTGGGCTCCGTCAAGGCAGGGTGGGGAGTGAAAGGCTTCTGCAGTAGCCCGGATGCAGGAGGCCTGGAGGGTTGCGGGCTTGCTGAGAAGCGGTCAGGGTCTCAGGGCCCATCTGGCAGAGCTGCCAAAGGACCCAGCCACGGGCCGGATAGCGAGCAGCCCCGAGAACTCACGGGGGTTGGCCTCAGCAGTGCTGCCTTCAGCTGCTACAGGGGCAGCTACAGGGGCGCAGGTGGGGTGTCTGTGTTGGTCCTGAGGTGCAACTGGAGATGTGAAGGAGACTGAGGGTTCCCTGAGTGTGGGGCTTGGGGTCATCCATGGAGAAATGGGAGAGCCAAGTCTCTCCTCCAGCACGGAACACGGGAGGGGTCTTTGTCTCAAGGAAGTGACATTTGGGGCTGTTTTTTCCAGAGTGTCTCCACTGTCTTTTCAACAAGGAGAAGATGGGGTGACTCCAGTGTTTCCACCCTGGAAAAGTTTTCTTTAAAGACTAGAGCTGAGATGTGAAGGCGTTCGTTGTGGGCTCCTGCAGGCCGAGACCCACCTGCAGTGGGCACTGCTGTGGGGGCCTTGGCCCATAGGGTGGGTGCAGGAGGCCCAGAGGTCATGGAGCTTGGATTCTGGCACAGAATGGTAGGGCAAGGGCCTGCAGCCAAAATGACACCCCATTACCCTGGTCCGGGAGGGGAAGAGGGGACGCCCCCAGCACAACATCACCGTCAAGGCATTTTTACCATTACAGAAGTTGACCAAGACTAGAGAGAGGGTGAGACCTCAGAGCACAAAGTTTAAGGGGATGCCAAGAGACTCAGGATTCTAGATGAATGATATTTTAAGGCAATGTGTCAAAAAGAAATCAAAATTAGTGCAAATACTCTGAATATGATCATTAGTTAATAACAATGGCATTGGTTCATTCATATAACATATGCTGATAATATAAGATGTTACAACAGGAAGAACTTGGGGGGGAGGGGCTGGGACATCCTTTGAACCATCCTCATGGTTTTTCAGTAAATTTCAAATTTTCTTTAAAATAAAGTCTACTTACAAATTAATGAAAAAAAAAACAAAAACAAAACTCATCAACAGGGTCTCCCTGGTGGTGCAATGGGTTAAGCAACATACTATCAAGCAAAACCACAAGAGTTGGATCCTTGCCTGGAAGGTGACCCACATGGCGCGGAATGGCACGGAAGACCTCTCCTCCCTCGCCCACTGCTCCCCTCAACAGCGTATTTCAGTCGATCTGCCTGTTCTGTTCCCCACTCTGTCTCTGGCCTGTACCCCAGTGCTAGTATGCACAAGTAAACAAATCTATAAAAAAAAGCTCATCAACGTCTTAAATGAAGCAACGTCTTGCAACTACAAGGTCAAAGAGTGGGGTCCTCACCACTGCATCTGTCCCTAGCCTTGAAGGGATGCTTGCTTTCGTAGGAGATCTGGGAAAAGGAGAAAGAATAAAGAAGAAAATACAAATTATTCATGGGCCCACCTCCCAGAATTGACAACCGTTAAGAGTATCAGGACATTTCTTTCTAGGCTTTTTTCCAAGACTGGAAAACAGGGCACGAATGTCAGCTTTCTCTCCACAAAATTACTGTTTATTGATTATCTATGTGAAGTTTGGCTGTGTATACATATCTGCATTTTGCTTTTTGCCACTTCACATTGCACCATGAGCACTGAATGTCATTGGGCAGTCTCCCAAAATAGTAGCTTTAGGGACTGTGCACTATTTTGTACATCGCTGAGCAGGGAGTGTAGGTGGCTTCTACAGCGCACACCGACATTCCCATCCCCGCAGCTCCGTTCTCTCCATGCACCATCTCCATGCGACAGGCTCTGTGTTTTGCTTACTTCTGGGCCATGTCTGCCGCCAGAATGTCAGCTGCGTAAGCAGTGAGTTTTCTTCTCTGCTGATCATAGTGCTTAGACCAGGATCTGGAATGCAATGCGTGCCTCTAAGCCCTTGTTTCATTCACCTGCAGCCACTGCAGCACGAATGCGATCCCCAGCCAGGGAGGGGACCCACATGGCACAGCAGACCTCTCCTGCCTCGCCCACTGCTCCCCTCAGCAGTGTGGTTCAGTCGACCTGCCTGTTTTGCTCCCAACTCTGTCTCTGGTGAACTCCCCATACGGCTTGCCTACACCCCAGCTCTTGTACGCATAAATAAATAAAATAAATCAGGCCTCCCTGGTGGCGCAGTGGGTTAAGCAATGCACTATGAAGCAAAATGCAGCCACTGCAGCACAAGTTCGATCCCTGCTACCAGCTGGGGAGGTGACCCACACGGCACAGCAGACCTCTCCTGCCTCTCCTGCTGCTCCCCTCAGCAGTGTATTAAAAAAATAAAAATAATAAAATAAATCTTTTTTAAAATTATTATTATTTTTTACAATGTTTGCTTTCTTTTCTAGGTGTAGTCTATGGGGCTAGAGTCTCCACCACCAACCACCCGTGCACCATCACCACAGGCCCTTGTGCCCTTGTGCTCTCCCCATCCTGGCCTTGATTCCACTCCTTCCCTCTTCCCTGCAGATGACTCTGATTTGCATTTGTCTGGGTTTTTGGTTTTGTTTTGTTGTTGTTTTATTATAACATGGATGGAACTTGAAGGGATTATACTTAGTGAAATAAGTCAGAAGGAAAAAGAAAAATACCGGATCGTCTCACTTATAGGAGGATCATAGGGGAACAAAGGAAAAAAAAATAACAAACAAAAACAAAATAAAATAAATCTTAAAAAAAAATGAAATCCAAATTCTCCATGGGCCCTAACTCCTGCCTGCCTCCCAACCCCACTCTCACCCCATCCTTCTCACTAGTTGTTCTTCATTCACAGACCTTCTTTTAACTCTTTAACATCTTAATGTGACCCTGGCTCAGGAGGAGCCCACCAACCCTTAGCCAGCTTCTGACTCTGGATCCACTCTGACCCCAGCCCAGTGCTCCCGTCCCCTACTCTTCACAGAGAGGCTCCTGCTCATCCTTCAGGTCCCAGGCTAGAGGTCATTTCTTGGGAGTGACTGTCCTGAGCACCCCACCTACAGCTGTCCCACAGTCTCCTTCCTCCCGGCTTGTGCTTCCAGCCCCCCATGTTGATTTCTTTAGCCAATGAGAAAGTGGAGCTGTAAGTATCTAGAATTATCGGTACGTGCTCAAGAGCTCAACAGGGAGCAGATTGGTGGTTGCCAGAGGCAGGGCATGGGGGTGGTAGATGTGGATGATGGGGGCCAGAGTACGAACGTCTAGTTGTAGTATAAATAAGTCCTGGGAATATAAGCCCAGCCGGGTGACTATAGTGCATCACACCATTATATACTTCATTATACACTTGAAAGTTGCTAAGAGAGTAGATCTAAAAGCTCCCACACAAGATAAAAGTTTGTAACTATGTGAAGCAATGAATGTTAACTAAACCTACTGTGGCGAATATTTTCAATGCAGACATACATAAAATCATTATGTTGTATACCTGAAATGGACACGCTGTTATATGTCAATAAAGGGAAAAATAACCCAAAACATGTTTGTTGAAGGAGCGAGGGAAAAATCTGAAAGGTCCTTTCATCTCTGTGGATATGAGGTGCTACCTTGTGCCCACACACTGGGAGGGCACCCCAGTCTCAGCTAACGTGTTCATCCGTCATACATCTCACTGACTCTACTAAGTACCAGGCACTGGGCCCCAGCCTGGGCCCTGCCTTCAAGGGCTCCCCACTTCCTGAGCCCCCAGGAGGTGGCTAATACTTTAGCGAAAGTTACTGGGAAATCTGACTAATCTCAGGGTGGGGGTGGTGGGTGTGGGAGCCTGAGAGGGAAGTGGGGATGTCACAGTCGTTTCAACAATTATCTTGGGGGATCCCCCCCACTCTACCACTGACTGATCACTCTGAGCCCCAACTGGAGGCCACCTTCCTAAGTCCACTCTCGTTCAAACCCAAATCTGAGTTTTGAGACCCCAAATTGGTCAACGAGGCCTGTGAACTAGACTGGGGCTCACTAGCAGCTGCATGCCCCGGCCAGACAGGCCTGGTGCTAAGCCTGCCCCTGTTCACAGTGGGCCACATTGCCCTGGGGTCAGGTAGACACAGGTGTGGGCATCGCAGCGTAGAGAAGGGGGAGTTCCACAAGAGGATGTGGTTCTTCTGGGGGAACATCAGTCTCTCCAATCAGCCTGTGTAGCTCAGTCTCACAGGGACAGAACACACTCATAGGACCAGATTTGACCTCACACCAAACCTCCTGTCCCCTCCCTGTACTTCCATTTATTCCCCTGTGAAATGGGGACACTAGTACCCTCTCCTTCAGCAGCTCCCACAGTAACAAACTTTGCTGAGCCCAAGCCCTGGGGCACTGGGGTGTCCGCGAAGAGCTATCCTGTCCCTACTGTGCTTGAAGCTTGTGGTCAAAGCAGCACCCGTGACGCAGAGTGGGGGGCCATGCAGTCGAGTTCCTTCTGCTCCAGTGTGGAAGCAGGTGGAAGCTCCCATGCCTAGGTGTTGGCATAACCACTTTGAACCCAGCCCCTGAACTCTGCTTCATATACAAACTGGTAGGGAAGGCCATTGCCAGAGAGAGAACCCACAGACCCACCTGCCGGGACCACCTTGAGAGATGGCGATGGCCATCATAAGGGATGCAGACAAGGAGAAATGAGCTGCGGTATGACTCTATTTCCCTTTTCCCCACATTGCTATTCTCGATGCTTAAATAACAGGTATTTTAGCCCCAAAAGGTTAGCTTACGTACTTATTTCTTCCATAACACTTTCTCCTTCTCACTTCCTCCTCTCTCTCTCTGTCTTTCTCTCTCTCTCTCTTTTCTCTTCTCCCTCTCCAACTGCTCTTTCAACTTCTTTCCTGGAAAATTGGGTGGGTGTTAAATCAGCTCTGTCCAGGCACTATCGAAAGTCTCACTGAAACTTAATAATAGCTACCCATTTCCTAGATTGGAAAATTGAGACTGAGAAGGAGTCGGTAGTTTTCCCAGAATCACATAACTGATAACAGGAGAACCTGGACCTCCAGGAGAGACTGGACTCTATTTGTGGGGCTTTCCTGGGCTCCTGGACCTTAAAACACCCCCAGCCCTTTAGGAGCCAGCCCAGCCCAGCTCCAGTCACCCTACCTTGAGTGTGTCCCCCTTGTTGAAGGCCAGCTCATCGCTCTCTGTGGCTTGGAAGCTGTAGAGGGCCACAGACTCCATGTCGCTGTCCCCAAGTCCCCGCAGCTGGGCTCCAAGCGGGGCCGGCAGCTTCCTGCTTCCTCTGCAGTCAGACCGTCTTCCTTTGTTTTGAGAGCCTGTTTGTTCTTTTGAAGCTGAGGCGAGACCTGACAGGAGAGAAACAGGAAGCAGAGATATGTCATAGAACAGGGGAACATGTGGGAGGCCTGACTTTACTCCGACCCCAGGGAGTCCTGGGCAGCCCTGAGGGCAGGTGCCCGTCTTGCACCCATGTTACAGATGATAAAGCTGAGGTCTGCAGAGAAGAAATGATGCAAGCCAGCCTGCCAGCTCAGGGCATGTCACATGGTCTCAGCCACTTGCACCCCTCTGCCAATCTGTCCTCCACATTCTCTAAGCTCTGATGCCTCCCATGTCTCCCCAGTGCCTGCTCTGTCATTGCTAAGCTCCTTGCCCAGCATCAAGGTCTTTCTGAGCCACTGCCCATACCCACCACTACACACCTTTCCAAACTTATCCTTTTTTTTTTTTTAAAGATTTATTTATATATGCATACAAGAGCTGGGGCACAGGCCAGAGGCTCCGGAGGTGAGAGGATTCACCAGAGTGGGGAGCAGAACAGGCAGACTGACTGAAATACACTGCTGAGGGGAGCAGCAGGCGAGGCAGGAGAGGTCTGCTGTGCCATGTGGGTCCCCTCCCCAGCTAGCTGCAGGGATCAAACTCGTGCTGCAGTGGCTGCGTTTTGCTTCATAGTGCGTTGCTTAACCCACTGCGCCACCAGGGAGGCCCTAAACTTATCCTATGTTATTCTCTGTCCTTCTAAACAATTCCCGAGTTCCAGCCATACTCTTCATTCCCCAGACTTTTGAGTGTGTGTATTTCTCTACCTACTGTTATTCTATCTCCTCCCAGGACACTCCTACTCATCCATCAAAACCCAGCTCAAAAAGTACCTCTTCTGTTTGAAACATGGACAAAAATATCTAAAAGAGCAAGGGATATTGCAAGTTATTATTGACCTTTCATTAGTTGGTTTGTTATGGGAAGTAAAGTTGGTACAGCAATTTTAAAAACAATTGTGTGAATAGTGTAGGAAGGAGCATAAATAAATAAATACAGCAATGTTGTTTGCCACCAGGATTCTCTCCAGGAAGGAAGGCAGACCCATTTCTAGAAGGGAGAAGCAAGTAAGAACCCTGTATGGTTGGATGGAAGTTCAGTCATATTGTTGCTGTTTTCTATTAAAAAGTTTTTCCTCCTTCATTTTTACTAATGTGACTATCATGGCTTCCTATTTTAGCCTGTGGGTTATAATCCATTATTCTCACTATTTTGATGCTCAGATTGTCGCTGACACCACAACCCCCTGTAGTAGCAAGATTCCCTTCAGACTGCCTCTTTGTCTTTGAGAATTGGCCCCATTCTTCCCTGAGCACCCTCCAACTTTCTGACTGACAAGAGGTTCCAGGCTTATATAGGACTTTTCCTGCCCTAGTCCTGGGATCAGCCATGTCTCCAAGGACAACTTGGTGGTATTCAGAAACTGTGATTGAACTGGTGTTAAGCATGCTTGTTACATGGAGGTCTCCCTGGTTCTAAACCTTCTCAGCAAACATCATATATATATGCTCATTATTATACATACACTATTATGTAGTATATTAAATGAGGCTTTTTAAAAAAGATTTATTTATTAATTCATACACAAACTGGAGTATAGGCCAGAGGTGTAGATGATGAGAGGATTCACCAGAGACAGAGTGGGGAGCAGAACAGGCAGATGGACTGAAACACACCGCTGAGGGGAGCAGCGGGCGAGGCAGGAGAGGTCTGCTGTACGATGTGGGTCACTCCCTGGCTGGGGATTGAACTCATGCCACAGTGGCTAGTGATAGCTTTATAGTGCTGCGACTTTAACCCCTGCACTACCATAGAGGCCCTAAAATGAGTTTTAGAAATGTTTCCTGTGGACAGAGTAGGTCTATATCCATATATATAGATACATATATATAGAGAGATATATACACATAAACAAATTTTTTTCTGTCTAAGCAGTTATGGATAGTGAATTAAAAGCCATGAACTCAGCCAAATACAAATTGGTGAATGCAGGTGAGAGGTATGTGGGTATATATTCCCATAGCTTTTCTGAAGGTTTGAAATTTTTCTAGGTAAAAAGTTGAGAAGATATTTAATATATATGATATATATAATGCACATATAAATCTACAGTTATCTCAAAGTAAAGGGTTATTTTTTAAAGAAGTTTTGGGAAAATAAGCAGCAGCTAGCCAAAGCTGGCACCTGCCCAAAGTCCCAAGCTGACCAGGCAGGTGGCACTGCCTGGCCTCGGCTTGGCCCTGTCCCAGAGCTTTCTGGTCTCTGCTCCCAGCCCCTCCCTGTCTTTGTCTGCCCCAGACCCCAGGGTGACAGGATGTCATAAGGCGCCTCTTTCCGGCTCTGCTTCAGCTGAGGTTTCAAAGCCTCAGAATGGTGCAGTACAGGTGCGGGGTTGCCTGGAAAAACATCTGAGGTGCCTGGAGCCAAGTGTGGGGGGAGAGGGAGAGACTCCTTAAGAAGCTGAGCTTACTGTGGGGCTTCCGCAGCCACTGCAGCAGCGAGTTCAATCCCCTCCATCCCGCTGGCCAGGGAGGGGGCCCACATGGCGCAGCAGACCTCTCCTGTCTCACCACTGCTCCCCTCAGCAGTGTATTTCAGTTGATCTTCTGGTCCTGCTCCCTGCTCTGTCTCTGGTGAATCCTCTATTTGTTTCCTCCCCCCACCCCACGCCTCTGGCCTATACTACAGCTTCTGTATGCATAAATAAATAAAGCTTAAAAAAAAAAAAAGAAGCTGAGCTTGTATCCACTGGAGCTTGTGGGGAAGGTGGTGGGTTTATTTGGTTTTTTAAGGTAATTATCCTGTGCCATGCCACATCATGCACAAAGAGTTAAGCCAGTCCCTCAAGGGCCTAAGGTTAGCAGAGGCAGAGCTGGGCCCAGGCCATAAGCCCTGTGCCACATGGCCCCAGGGGGACCCCCGGGCTGCCAGTCACATAGTGAGTCAAGGATCCCTTAGGGGGTGAGCAGCAAATCTTTGCTGAAGGCAAATGCATTCCATTTAGGAGACCAGATAGGATCCCCACAAATGAAACTTGATGAGATGACCCCTTGGGAAGGTGCAGGCACCCCAACTGAGGTTTGGTGCCAGGGCTCAGAATGAGGGGGCGTCAGAGCAGCTGGGAGAGCACCGAGCCCCATCATGACATAAGGACCCCCTTGAGAAGTTCCTCAAAAGTTCCCCACAGGCAGACAGCTCAGCACAGGCCACTGACCCCGGCAGGCATGGCAGAAGCAGTCACCCAGACCTAAGGTCCTAACCCCTGCAACTGGCTGATGAACGGCCCGAAGACCTGCAAGCACTAATCCCTGCAGCCTGCGAACGCGCCCTTAAATGATGACAGGACTTTGCACACGTGCTAAATTCAGAATCCTGGGATGGGCCAAAGCTCCAGTGGGCCTCAAGGTAACCTAAGTGTCTTGGTAAGAGGGAGGGTGAAGGAAGTTTGACAGAAGCAGCATGACAAAACTGCATGCAGCACGGTACTACGTTAATGGTTCTGAGGAGGAAGGGGCCAGCTACTAAGGGTCACCAGGAATGCAGTTCTCGAAACTCAAAGAGGCAAGGAACGGTCTCTCCCCTGAGAATCCAGAAGGGGCCCACACCCACCAACATGAAACTGGGGACTTCTGGCCTCCAGAACGGTAGAGAACAATTCACCTTGTTATAAGCCAAGCTTATAACCCACTGCGCCACTAAAGCTTGCGGTGACTTGTTGCGGCAGCCACAGGAAACACCCCCCACCCCCCACCCCCACCCCCCGCCTCAGGACTGATCCTGGGGTGGGGGTGGGGGGGGTCAAGAGTCAGAAGTGGCAGTTTGAAGCTGGGAAGGTGAGGGCGGACAGAAGAAATTGACCACAACCACTGTCTCCAGGCCCAGGTCTGCGGGAGGGCGCTGCTGTCTCTGTGAGGGCCGTAGTTACAGGGCACAGACCCCTGATGCCTCTGAAGGGGCTGGGGATTGACTGAGCATCTATGGGGACTGCCTAGTTCTCATCCTGGGCGGGAGAAGGAAGCACGTGCGAGAGAATGCTTCACAAAAGAACTAAGAGAAAGAGTCAGGTTGCTTGCTGGCACTTGTTCATTCTAAACTCTTTTTTCAGCTTCTAGTCTCTGTAAGGTTTTGTGTATATAACAGTGAGAAGGACAAAAATAAAAGACCAAAACCTCAGCCCTCTCAGCCGAGACCAAGAACATGGGCCCCGCAAGGAAACAGGGCCCGTCCTCTGCAAGACTGAGAACACGAGATCCCTCTCCCCCCAGACCAAGGACACAGGGCCTCACTTCTCTATGAGATAGGGCCCCTCTGCCCTGACTCCCAGTAGGAGGAGGGTTTCCTTCTTGGGAGGAATAGAAATCAGCGTTCCGCTAACTACATGCAGTGGAGGCTAAGTCTTGGAAGAGGTGGGGGCTCCCTTCTTCAGCCAGCCCCTACTCATGGGACCCTACCTTTTTTTTTTTTTAAGGTTTATTTATTTATGCATACAAGAGCTGGGGACAGGCCAGAATCTAGGGAGGTGAGAGGATTCACCACAGAGAGTGGGGAGCAGAACAGGCAGATCAACTGAAGCACACTGCTGAGGGGAGCAGCGGGCGAGGCAGGAGAGGTCTGCTGCTCCATGTGAGTCCCCTCCCTGGCCAGCAGTGGTTTGCTTCATGGTGCTTTGCTTAACCCACTGGTTTGCTTCATAGTGCTTTGCTTAACCCACTGCGCCACCAGGGAGGCCCCGAGAGATGCTACCTTAAGGGCAATGTGCTGAGAGCTTTTGAGGCCCTGATCCCCCCTCCCCTGCCCTACTAGGTGATTCACACCAGGAGGCGGGAGTCTGTGGCTGTCAGGCTGCTGCTTTCCCCTCCTCTAACCCGCTTAGCCGCTTAGCGCTCAGCATCTGAGCCGGGATACTAGAGTGAGAAGCTTGCTATTGTGCCCGCCTGGCTCCAGGGCTCTGGCTCAGACTTTGCCTGGTGGAGAAACAGGCTTCTAATTGCTTCCCAAAGGAACTTATTTCCTAACTGTGTAGTTATAAAGAAGAGTAGAAATGCCTCTTTTTTCCTTTTCTTCTACTAATGGATTAAGAAAGAAATTATAAGATAGTATGTACATAATGTATTGTTGATGCTATCACATGTGAAAATATAATGTGTGTGATATATTTGCTAACAATGGCACAGAGGAAGTGGGGGAGGGCAAAACTGTGCTGGGCTAAGGAATGATTACAGATAAGTAATAATTATAACAACATGTTGTTGAGTTTATGACATTAATAGATGTAATAACACACACAATAAAACCACAAAAGGCAGGTAACAAGAAAGTATTGTTTCTGTATAGCACATTTATATAGGAATATAAATCAGAAGCTGATTTGGATAAGTCAATATGTATATGGGAAACCATAGCATTATTGTTAAAATACTTTAAAGAGTTGAAAAAGAGGAATTAAAATGCTACATTAGAAAATATTCAGTTACGAAAAAAGGAGGAATAGAAAGACAAAGAGACATGAAACACAAAGAAAATGGTAAGTAAAATAGCAGACGTAAGCCCAACTATAGCAACAATGATTATGAACAGATTAATATACATTCAAAAGGCCGAGTTTATTAGACTGGACCCCAAAACATGGCCAAACTATATTCCTCTATAGAGACATCTTTCAATTCAAAAACTCAAAGAGATTGAAAATTTTTAAAAGGAGAGAAGGATATATCATGCAAATAACAACCACAAGAAAGTTGACATGGCTATTGTGAGATTAGACAAAACAGACTTTGAAACAAAGAAATAGATAAGAAGAATAAGTTATACTCATAAAAGGGTCAGTCCATCAGGAACACATAATAACAATAGATGAATGTGCAGCTAATAGCTGAAAGCCAAGATACAGATAGAAAAATGATAGAAATGAAGGGAAAAACAGACAATTCAACAAAGACAATGAAGGTTCCAATAATACCCTTTGAAAATGAACAGACAGAAAATGAATAGAACAGTTATACTGAAAATGAACTAGCAAACAGAAGACTTGAACACATGATCAACTAACCAGACCAAGTGGTCATCTATGGGACCCTGATGGACCATCCACTGCTGGACACCCAGCAACAGCTGGCACAATTCTTCTCATGTGCACATGGAACATTCTCCAGGGTAAACCATCTTAGGCCACAGAACAAAACTCAAAACTGAAAAGGGACAGAAACAATACAAAGTATGTCTTCGGTAATGGAATGAAATAAACAATCAATAACAGGAACATTTTTGGGAACTTCACCAATAAATGAAAATCAAACAGCACAGTCCTAAATAATCAATGGTTCATAGAAAAAATAACACGATGTATTTTGAAATGGATGAAAATGAAGAACCAAGATACTAAAATTTTCAGCTAAGGCAGTTTTTTGAGAGAATTTTCTACTTGTGATTGCCTATATTAAGAAAAGATCTCAGGCCAATAACCTAATCTTTCACAATAAGGCATAGGGAGAAAAGTAAGTTAAGTCTAAAACAAGCAAAAGCAAGAAGTAATAAAGATTAGAGCAGATATTTAAGTAGAGAACAGGAAAAAAATGGAGAAACAAAAAACTATCTCTTGGTCAACAAAATTGATAAGTCATTAACTAGATTGATTAAAAAAAAAGAGAGAGAGAGAAGACTCAAATTTCTAGAATCAGAAATGAAAAGTGAAATAATATTACTGAGCCTGTGGAAATAAGAAAGGTTATAAAGGAATTCTATGAATGATTGCCTATTAACAATTAGACTCTTTAAATGGACAAACCCTAGAAAGGCACAAACTACCAAAACTGAATCAAAGAGATATAGATATAGGTAATTTGAAAGACTTACAACAAATGAAGTGTTTGAAACACCAATGTTAATAGTATTCTAATTTATCCACACAGAATAGCCCAGACTCAATAGCTTCATCACTAGATTCTAGTAAGCTCTAGACCATAAAACACACCTCGACAAATTTAAAAGACGAAACCACATAAAGTACACTCTCAGGGTATGGTAGACTTAAAACTAAAAATTAAAGACAGAAACATACTTGGAGGAGGGGCCTCCCTGGTGGTGCAAGGTGCTAAGTCAGGGCATTATGAAGCCACCCACAGCCAGGGAGCTGACCCACATGGTGCAGCAGACCCCTCCTGTCCCACCTGCTGCTCCCCTCAGCAGTGTATTTCAGTCAATCTGCCTGTTTTCTTTTCCGTTCTGAATCTGGTAAATCATGTCATCCCCCCACACCTCTGGCCTGCACCCCAGTTCTTGTATGCATAAATAAATAAATCTATTTTAAAAAGAGAGAGAACTATCACTTGGAAATTCCCCAAATGCTTGGAAATTAAACAACACACTTGTGAATAATACATGGGTCAGAGAATAACTCTCAAAAGAAACTTTTAAATACTCTGAACCGGGCCTGCCCTGGTGGCGCAGTGGGTTAAGCAACGCACCATGAAGCAAACCGCAGACACTGCAGCACGAGTTCGATCCCTGCGGCTGGCCAGGGAGGGGCCCCACATGGTGTAGCAGACCTCTCCTGCCTCGCCCACTGCTCCCCTCAGCAGTGTGTTTCTGTCATCTGCCTGTCCTGCATCCTGCTCTGTCTGGTGGATTCTCTTACCACCCCCACACCTCTGGCCTGTACTCCAGTGCTTGTATGCATAAATAAATAAATCTTTTTAAAAAAAAATAATAAATACTCTGAACCAAATGAACACATCTCATCATAACTTGTGGACTTCAGTGAATGCTGTGCTTAGAGGAAATGTAGAGCGTTGAGTGCATGATTCAGGCAGAATGAAATATCTACAATCAACAGTTTACTCAGAGGCAGTCACTGTACAGACCAGACTCAGGGCTTGTTCACATGCCTAGCTCTGCTTTCTCTGCAACCAGGACGAACAAACCTGATAGGAGCCTTAGAAAGGTGATAAACTGAAATTGAAGATGACAAAGGGGTGAGAGAAAAAAACCCACTGTCTTCAAAAGAAACAATTAAACAGGCGGACAAGCAGGCAGACATAAGGAGGCATGCGCCACCAGCAGACACTGCATTCCACAAGCATCGCCTTCTCATTTACTTCTTTCAGTTGTTTGACTTTGTAAGATATAAAGAGGTTGGATCAAATAACCGTGCTGCCTCTTTTCACATCAAAGAATCCAGACCTACTACTGACTACAAAGGCAGTGCCTACCTCTCCCATCTGCCTGTCTGGCAGGCAGGCAATTACTCGCATGGTGAAGGGAGAAGCCAGGTGGAATGACAGTGAAATCTAAAGTAAAAAAACCAAGATGGTCCAAGGAGTTTGGCAGACTTTAAAATGAAGTTTGATCAGAGTGCCATTTTTCTGTTCAAATAATTTGTAATGTTCATTGTAAATGTACAGATACAAGTTTTAAAATATGAAAGAAAAAAATCAACAAACTAAAAGTGTATCTTAAGAAACTGGAAGAGGGTCTCCAGGTGGTGCAGCAGGTTGAGCGCCTCACTGTGAAGCATCTGTGGCACAGCAGCATGAGATGGATCCCCCACCAGGGAGGTGACCCACGTGGCGCAGCAGACCTCTCCTGCCTCGCCCGCTGCTGCCCTCAACAGTGTGTTTCAGTCAGTCTGCCTGTTCTGCACCCCACTCTGTCTCTGGTGAATCCTCTCACCTCCCATGACTCTGGCCTGTGCCCCAGCTCTTGTGTGCATAAATAAATAAATCTTTTTTTTTTTAAAAAAAGGAAAGAAACTGGAAGAAAGAAAAGCATCTTAATTCTATAGTAAGCTGGTGGGCTTCCCTGGTGGCACAGCGGTTAGACACAGTGCTATCAAGCTATCTCCAACCACTATGGCATGAGTTTTATCCACCACCTGTCTCGCCCACTGCGCCCCTCAGCAGTGTATTTCAGTAGATCCACCTGTTCTGCTCTCCACTCTGTCTCTCATGAATCCTCTCACCCTCCCCCCACACCTCTGGTCTACACCTCAGTTCTTCTTTGCATAAATATGCATAAATAAATAAATCTTTAAAAAATAAATAAAGTAAGCAGGAGAAATAATACAAATTAGAGCAGAAATCAATAAAAGTTAACACAGGAAGTCAATACAGAAAAACCAATGAAATGAAATCTGTTTTTTAAAAATGATTGATGAAGAGGATAAAGCTTTATCCAGGTTAAGATTAAAAAACACTTTTCTAATATTAAAAATGAAAGAAGGCCATCATCACTGATGTTACTGGTATTAAAAGGCTAGTAAAGGAACGCTATGAACAACTCTATGCCCACAAAAGTGATGATCTAGGTGTCATGATGCAATCTATCAAAAAAGAGAAATAGATAATCCGAAAAAGCTTATACCTATTAAGGAAATTGAATCAATAATTAAGAACCTTCCCAAACAAAAGCATTGGGCCAAGATGGGTTTACTTGTAAACCTTACCAACCATGTAAGGAAAAAATTATACCAATTCTTTATAATCTCTTTTAGAAGGTAGAAGAGAGAGCACTTCCTAGCTCATCCAATAAAGCTAGCGTTAACCTGGTACCAAAACCAGACAAAGACATTATAAGAAAAGAAAATCACAGACCAACATCTCATGAACATAGATACAAAATTTTTCAATAAAATATTAGCAAATCAAATCCAACGTTCTATAAAAAAATTATACACCACAGCCAAGCAGGATTTATTCCAGGTACATAAGGCTGGTTCAACATTTGAAAATTGATTAATATCAACAGGTCAAAGCAGAAAAATCACAAGATCATTATCAATAGATTTAGAAAAAGCATTAATTAAAATCCAACATCTATTCATGATTTTTAAAAAAAACCCTCAGCAGCCAGCTAGGAATAGTGAATTTCCTTAACTTGACAAAGAACATGTACAATAAAACCTGTAATTAACATCACACAATTAACATCATACTTAAGAGTGAGAAACTAGATGCATTCTTGCTTATATCAGGAAAAGGCACACATATCCTTAATCACGCCTATTTAATATCATCTTGGAAATCCATGTTAGTGTAAAAAGACAAGAAAAGGAACTAAAAGATAGGCAGTTGTGAAAGAAGAAATGAAACTATGTTTGTCCACAGTGACATGATCTATATAGAAAATCCAAAAGAATCAAAATAATAAAACCTCCTGGAAGCAATTATAGCAAAGACACAATATACAGTGTTAATATATAAAAGTTAACTGTTTTCTTATACACCAGCAATGAACTTCTGAAAGTTGAAATTAGAAACACAATACTAATTATAGCTAAGGTAAATAGTTAAAAAAAAAAAAGGAGAAGAAGAAGATACTTAGGTATAAATCTAACAAGATATGTATAAGATTTACATTACATGAGGAAAGCTGCAAAACTTTAATGGAAAATTTAAAAGTTCTAAATAAATGGAGAGATACTCCATGTTCATGGATAGAATGACTCAACATTGTCAAGATGTCAACTCCTCCCAACTTTATCTATATCGAAATCCTAGCAAGTTATTTTCTGGATATCAAAAGAGTGATTTTAAGTTTATAGGAAGAGGCAAAATATCCAGAATAGCTAACACAATATTGAAAGAAAGCAACAAAGTCACAAGATGACATTACCGACTTCAAGACTTATTATAAAGGTACAGTAATTTAAAGAAAAAGCATAGACAAAGAGACCAATGGAACAGAATACAGAGCCCAGAAGAGACTGATACAGTATAGTCAAGTGATCTTTGACAAAGGAGTCAAAGTAATTCAATGGAGAAAGACTACATACAAAGAAAAAAAAAAAAAGAATGAATCTACACAAACACATGCAAGTCACTAGCTACAAAGGAAAAAAACCTTGAATTATATTCCTAATCTTAATAACCATATCCGTTCATATATTCTGCGTAGAGAGAATGCTATGATATTCATGAAATACAATATAAAATTCCACTTATGATGATGAGTTATTGCTTTGTTCTTTGTACTTTGTAAATCATTCATATTTTTTTATTGAGCATGTATTGCTTTTATAAAAGTAAGTCATTATTTAAAGTAACAATATTTCTAAATGACATTTCTTGCGCCCCTGAGTTTGTGGGTAAATATTTACCTATTCATATGTTTATGTGCTTGCAATTAAAAAAGAAAAAAAGACTTTAATATATACCAAAACCCACTGAAGTTACGAAAGAGGAATAGGATTAGAGGCCTCCTTCCTCCTCCCTTCCACTTCTTTCCTCTCTTTTAAATCATGTCAACCTCCTGCTCAAATCTTTCCAAATCACACATAGCTAAATAAAAATTTCTTAAAACTTTTCATTCATAACGAGTTATGTTATACACCTTAATCTTCACAGTAACCCATTTTATGGGTGGCGGATTAAGAGACAGCCTGGAAATTGAAGGAGCGCGAGTTCGAACCCACGTTCCTGAGGCGCGAGCCCTCGTGGGTAGTCCAGGAGGCCCCAGCTTTTCTACCAGCGCTAGAACACAGCGTCAAGCCGCAGTCTACGGTCGTCTCTGCCCTCTTGCGGTGACTCCCGGAACTACAGGTCGCTTTCCTGTCAGAGACGTGAGTGGTCAGGGGCCAGGGCTGCGTTAAGAGGGCGGGATTCCGCAGTCTCCAGGCTAGACAGACACAGAACCTGAGAGAAAAACTGACTTTTCACTCACCGCTTTCCACGGGTGCAGAGGCTCAGGCGGAGGGCCAAAGGAGCTAGCAGTGCGAGACAGGCCTGAAACCCACTTTCCAGAAGGCTGGCCTCTTGCACCATGGCACAGTTCCTGACCGCAGGAGCGCTGGATGGAGTCACAACAGCCAGAGGGTCCGGGGCGGGGGAGGGGGGGAGGGGAGCGGGAGGGAGGGGAGGGGAGGGGGGGGGCGGGGGGGGGGAGCCTGGACGGCTCTGGGGCAGCAGCTGCTCACACCCCCTTCAATCTACAACTTCAGGATTTTCACCACCCCTCCACTGTCTGTAACCGTTTAATAAAACTTAAATTTGTTCTAGAACAAAAGTCCTTTTTTTTAAAGGGACGACTTTTAAAATGTCAATTAATGTATTTAAAGGGGAACTTGCTTGTTGCCCACTCTTCAGTGGAAAGTTTGTGACACTTTTATACACAACAACAATGAAACTAAATTAGAGAAAATGAAGACAGTGTTAGTAAATGCTGTTGGATACTCTTTCTCACCAAGGCCTGCTCTCTGCTCAAAAAGAAGATTGACAAAGAACCAGGGAAGGATTTTTCGAAAACATTTTATATAGCAACCCAGGAAACACATATAAAGGTGAAACAAAACTTTCACAAATATCCTTCCTTTTCTGTTATTTTCTATTCTATTTTATTCCATCTACTCTATTATTTAAAAATATTCAGACAGGTAAATGCACAAGTACAAAAATATTGGCGAGGGTTGGAGCTGATGGTATATGAGGACTGCTGCTTTCTATTTACGTGCATGTTCAGGAATTGAAAATAAATGTAGGGGAGCAAAAATCTGCCATCCCAAACATATCTTTGGTGAGACATTTCAGGAAGGAGCTTTGAAGGCTGGGTAGAAGTTGTTTTTCATCTTTATATCTAATCCTCTCTCTGTAAGGGGTCTTCCCCCCATCCCCCCAAAAACCTAATCCCTATATCTCTTTTACATACCTTTGTTTTCTCCATTACTCATTTACTTTCCCTTTCTTCCCCCAGCCTCCCTTGTCCTAGCCAAGCTATTTCAGGTGGCATCTAAAGCCAAGTGGGTGATTAGTGTTACTGGGTCTCAGGATATAGGAGGTATACCTGTTATTATTAAACTTCTATATGCTTTTTTCTCTTACTGATCTGCCCAATGCCTGTCTGAATATTTGCCACCCTAGAAGAACCCATAGGGGTAAAGGATGATTTCCTTTGCAGCCTAACACAAATTAGAAAGCTTTAAAAAACAAACAACATCAACAAAACCAAAAACCTCACAACAACACTAAATTATTAGTTTGGATTTATTATTCACAATTAACGAATGGGTCACAAGTTATACTTAGAAAAACTGTATTTGGGGAAGATTTAAAATTGTCCTAAGCCTTGCAGAGATTTCACCTGGACTTAATCAACAGGTTGAGGGATAATTAATAACAGGACTACCTTCCTACTGTAACTGACCATCTCCCAAGATGGCTGCCACAATGCCTCCTGTTCTGTACACACATCTGTTTCTTATGCCAAAATGTGAAGCCTATTTCCCCTTTCCTTGAATCTGGGCTTTGACCAATGCACCAGAAGTAATATTCTGGGACTTCTGAATCAATAATTCAAGTGGACCACACACTCTGACTCCTGCCTCTTGGACTGCCGCTCCATGCTGTCAGGAAGCCCAAGAAGCAGTGTGGATGTAACAGTGTACTCTAAAAAGGGGAGGTTCCAGGTTCCCTGGGCACCTAATGAAGGGTGGAACTGAGCTACAAGGGGACACTAAAAAGGGCTTGGAAAAGAAGACTTGGAGAAGACTTGGAAAAGGAGACCTGGAGGAGGCATGTGGATCAGATGGACTTGTGAAGCAGAAGCCACACTTGCTTCTTGGCTTTGGGCTTGTACCAGACACTTAAAAGAGACAGAGACATGGTGGGAGACCTGTGGGGAAGCTGACAATAGCAGCCTTTATCTTGCCATGTACTTTGATTTTGCTCTTTTCCTTCCATACTTGCCTGGCCCTTTTTGCCCCTTTCTTATGATTCCCATCAGAAGCTGCCTTAAAACCATGGCAAGCTTTTGTGCTTCAGTGGCCCTGCTTTGGGGTAACCCTGTTTAGCTGGGCATTTACTAAGGGGGGGTGGAATGGGTAACTTTGGGTGTTTCATTGGAAGGCGATTTCCTTTCTCTTCTTGTTATGCACACAGTCTATTAAAGTTCTTTTTATTGAAGAGCTTACGCACTAAGAGTATACTTTGCATTCATGTGGCAGATGGCAGAACCCCCTTAAAGTATTCAAGTTTGGGGGGCCCAAGGTACCTTCAGTCTGCACATGAACAGAGTGACCCCTATAGAGGAAAGCAGGGGCTGCTAACCAAAACCTCAGCGAAGCCTCTAGCTGGCTGTCAGTGTCGGTTGCCTGTTATATACTTCCTGTTCATGTCTGTGGCTTTCCATATCAAAAAATTGCCAGATAAAGCATAGGACACACTGATAAACTTTATTTTCAGATAAGTAATGAGGACAGTCATGCTGGGGTTAGGGTACATTCTGAGAAGTGCGTCATTAGGTGATATTGTTACAAGGCAGGGGGATGGGCCCTCCAGAACCCCCAAACCTGCCCATTCTAAATAGGTTCTGCCATTCACCGCATCAAGGCAAAACATACTCCAGTGTGCAAGTCTTTTAATGGAGAGGAATTTTAACAAAATTAGTGTGTAATAAGGAGAAAGGAAAGAATATAGTTTCCAAATCAAGCACCCAAAGTTCCCCATCCCTTCATGGGTAAATGTCCAGCCAGAAGGAGTTGGCCCAAAACTGGGCCCAAAAGCTGGCCACAAGTCTAAGACACATTCCAGGAAAGGGTCAGAAACAGCCAGACAAGGGCCTCCCTGGTGGCTTAATGGGTTAAGTAATGTACTATGAAGCAAAACACAGCTACTGCAGCAGGAGTTCGCTCTCTGCCCCCGGCCAGGGAGGGAACCCACATGGGGCAGCATGCTCCCCTCAGCAGTGCATTTCAGTCCATCTGCCTGTTCTGCTCCCCACTCCATCTCTGGTGAATCCTCTCACTGGCCCCCACCCCCGCCACTGCACCTCTAGCCTGTACCCCAGTTCTTGTATGCATAAATGAATAAATATAAAATAAAAAATAAACAGCCAGACAACTCTGGAAGAAAAGAGCAAAATCAAAATCAAGGTAAAAACCATTGTTAACTTCCCCACACGCATCTCTCACGCACATCTGTTTCAACCAGTCCAAGAACAAAAAGCAAGTGCAGTTTCTTCACGTCTTTAACTGCTCCATGTGCCTCCTCCAGGTCTCCTTCTTGTTCTCCCTCCCTCTTTTCTACTTCTCCCTGTCTCCCCCTCCAGCTTCTCTCCTCCCTGCTCAGCTCTATGCTTCTTGGAGCCTCCCCTTTTCCTGGGAACCACCCTGTCACAATTTCATAGTTGTGCAAATGTGGGTGTGTACGTATGTTACAAGACACATGGAGCTAGGCCTTCCCTATCTTCCCTATTATTGAGCTTCCAGGCGAATAGACCAGGAAGCCAATCTCTCACGAGAAACAGACTCTCTACTGCGAGGAGGCTTCCTGCTTTGAGGCACTGGCGCCAGAACTAGCTGGAATCTGATGGTTAAGCCAATGCGTGAAGTAGTGTGTAGTCTCTGTACACGCCCTCGTAGAGCCCGGACCCAAACATGCAGTCGTGCTACTCCCAGCTACCCCATCCTAGTGATCCATAAACCGGGACCCCTACCACTCCCAGGCTGAGAGTGTGGCTCAGGGCAGTTGTGACCCCTGTCTTGTTGTGTGATACACAATACATGTACCCTACTTGAAATCTATTACTGGCTCTTCAGGATTTGAGCCTCAGTTGTTCTTGTTGCCTGTGGTATGACAAGGCCTCTATCACCGTCCATCCTTGATGGCCACTCAGGTTGTTTCCTGCTTGGGCTGTTACATGTAACATGATGAACGGTCTAGAATGTGTTCTCGGTGCCTGCACCTGCGTCTCTCTGTTGGGCACTGGCATGCTGAATAGCTGGCTCTGAGGGTTGGTGTGACCATGTCCCTGGGTCTGCCTAGCTGTTTGCCCAGTGGTGATGCCAAACAGGCAGGTCATTTTAGCTGCATTTGCTTAAGACCACTCTTCGGCCCTCTCCTCCATTCTGAGCGTGCCCCCCGCTCCCCGCTCCTGCCATCCTGCATCCCTCCTTTGGTACCTTTCAGGTTGTATTCTTCTCAAAAAGGGCTTCTGTCATTATAAAGCTTCATGTTCCATAGAACCCAGTTCTCCCCCTGAAGAGGTGGCTTTGTAGACCACAGCTAGGCCCTGTGGGGGCGCTCAGCTGAGGAGGGATGAGGTCTGAGCTAGGTATGGGAACAGATGGTGGGGATGCAGGAAAGGTGGCAGGAGATGGAGAAGACTGTGGGGGAGCAGATGGAGGAAAGACAGGAGCTTGTCTTTGGATGTGGGGATGTTGGGTGCATAAGCTTGGAGTTGAGAGTGAAGGCAGGTCAGAGGATGATATTTTTGGAATTGACAGGTGTTTAGCCCCTCTAGATTAAGGCCACCCCAGTAGGCATACTAAAAGCCCTGGGTGCAAAAGGACCCCACAGTAACAGGTGGGAGAGGAGGAGGAGCCCGTGGGGGGGGGGTCACTTAGGATGTGGGAGGAGACACTGCTGGTGGGAGGCAGCGTGTTGCACACTCGGTCAGTCCCCCTGGGTGGACACTGAGGTCTTCACCTCCTGCAAGGCCGTCTCAGCACCCCATCCGAAGCATCGCTGCCTGCAAGCTCTGGCCCCCTCCTGGCTTACTTCTTTACAGATGCCCCCTAGTGCTGTTACATAACTGACATTTAGCGTTGTGTTCACTTGTTGGTTGCCTGTCCCCTCCAAATCCGCTTCCTGAGGACCCGCAGCACGTCCTGTCACTACTGTATTCCCACGGCCCAGTTCGGCACTCAGGAAGTGGCTGGGGAACACCTTTTGCAGCAGAGGAAAGTGAGGCTCAGAGAGGAAAGGTGATCTGCCCAGGGCAAATGGAGAAAAGAGTGCGGCAAGGGCGTCTGGGGGAGGGCTGCGGCTCCAAGGGCGAGAACCCTTTGACGCGCTTACTAGACTTCACACTCCTAGGTCGCCAGGATTCCTGGACCCGAACTGAGCCCAGGGCAGAGCCGGAGCCAGGCGGGTGGAGACAGCGCTGAGATCTGGAAGTCGCCAGCAGAGGGCGCTGGAGACGCGCGTCCGCGCCCAGGCAGGGGGCCCGGCGGGCTGAACCAGTGAGGAAAAGGAGGCCGAGAGTCCGCAGTAGGGGGGCGACGGAGCCCGCAAGAAGACCTTTACAGTCTGAGGAAGGAAGCACGATGAGGGCAGGCTTCCCAGGAGATGACTTTTGAACTGCATCCTACAAAACAAGCGGGAGGTGGCGTTTGAGAAGGGGCGGGGCTTCGTGGTGGAGGGAGCTGCCGAGACCGGACTCCAGGACTGAGTAAGTGCACCGCTCAGTCAGGGGCCTTGCGGGTCTGCACCGCCAGAGAGTGCAAGGCGCTGCCTGGACCGGTCTCCTTGCGCCCATTGCGGGAGGTAAAGGGGGTAAAGACTGTGGCAGGCTCCGCAGCCCTGTCTAGCCTTGGGCCCCACCGACTTCTTGGGAGTATCTTCATTTAACCCCAATGCATGAGCGTCTGACCTGAGTGTGGAGGCATTGTTTTTTAAAGAGATTTATTTATTTATGCATACAAGAGCTGGGGTACAGGCCAGAGGTGCGGGAGGTGAGAGGATTCACCAGAGACAGAGCGGGGAACAGAACAGGCAGATCTACTGAAACACACTGCTGAGGGAAGCAACAGGCAAGGCAGGAGAGGTCTGCTGTGCCATGTGGGTCCCTTCCCTCGCTGGGGATGGAACTCGCCCCGCTGTGCTGCAGATACTTCACAGTGCTGTGCTCAACCCGCTGCACTGCGCCACCAGAGAGGCCCAGTGTGGAGGCATTTTGCCTCCCATTGGGGACCCTGCCTCTCTGTACCCCCAATCTGTCCACCATATCTTGAAGCCTCCCACCTCATTCTGAGGCCATCTGGACAATGGGGTCAGGTTCTAGAGGATTTTGACTTAGATCAGAGCAAGCAAACACCCTAGGTGAATGTTATCCCAGCAATGGTCCCAGGTTGGGGTGGGACAGGTGTTTTGCAAAATTCAACCATTTGTAGAGAGCCTCTGTTGTGAATGCTCTGCAGGAAGCCACAGCTGGACCTTGTTCTGCTCCCAATAGAGCACTTCTTCAGGGCTTGAACATCAGCTGCCTACAACTAGGGCTTATAGGCTGCACTGTCAATCATTACCTTGGACAAGCATCGCTCCTAATAGTCATAAGGACTGTCCAATAGCCTCAGGTGCCCCTAATGGCAGGGGTGCAGAATGTTTTACCCTCTGGCTCCTTGATTGATTTCTAGCAGTACAGTGTCTGCCCTTGCTGGGTTATCTGTTCTTCCCAGGTTTTGGCTGTGGATTTCTAATCCCCAATTTCCAACTGTTTTCCAGAAGAAAGTCCCTTTCCATTTTCTACATTTGGTTGTGTGTGTGTGTGTGTGTGTGTGTGTTCCCTTATCTAATGCACTCCCCAGGTCCAAGGGTCCCTGAAATGAGAATGAACCCATCAAGTTTTAAAGTTTTTAATAAGGGATTGATTACATTATTTACCCCTAAGAAGGGAAGCTGAGTTCCTGGGGTCTACAGTTGTAAGAAAACTTCTTGATGATACCTATGAAATACCTAAAAGGGATATTTTTGTGTGTTGAACCCCAGAAATGAGACTCGAGAGGGAAAAATCAGCACATTAATGCAGAGGCTTAAATTATAATACCAACAAGGGCAGGCAAGAAATGTGAATGAATGAAATAGTTAACTATGTGACATTAGGGAGTAGTGGGGACTGGGGCAAACTTAAAGAGCGACCGTACTCAGAATCAACAGATTCGTGCCCTGTAGAAGTATAGGCCCAGAGTTGTCAGTGTTTCTGATTTTTAGAGAGAAATGAAAATGGGATGACCATTGAATGAAGAAGGAGGTCAGGGGTGACTATGAAGACATGGTCTGGTGACTATGAAGACCATGGCCTAGGGAGGGAGATAGAGGAGGACGGTATGGCAATACTGATGTAGTTTTTAGAGTGCGTGGGTTTGGAGAGTGGGGTCCTGGGGTTCACTCTGGGAAAGGTTTCACCAGAGCTCCCTGTTCAGCAGCACAGGGCAAGTTTCCCAGGTGAGTTTCTCCACGATGCAGAGACGTTAGTTATTTTAAAGAGCAAGTTTATTAATAAGGAAAGGAACAGATGAGTAAAGGACACTTGCATGGACACAAGCGGCAGGAGGAGCTGCCGCGAGAGGGACAGGTTAGCTGAGAGGCCTGCATGGTTGCAGGTGGGTGGCCTTGAGGAGAGCTGCCTTCGCTGAGGGAGGTCAGTGAAGAGAAGCCCTGGCATGGTGTGGTCAGAGCAGGCAGGAGGCTGCTGCCCTGCTGGGGGAGAGAGCTGGTGAGGAGAAGCACCTGTACAGTCACAGGTGGGCGGGAGGTGGCTGCCCCGAGCCAGTGCAGAGACTGCACTGATACAGTTGTCTTCTCTTTGGGAGGGGCTCACTCCTTCATGGAGTGGCTTGCTGGTTGACTTTTAACCAACTATGTAGAATTTTTACGATGGGCTCTGGAGATTCTGAAGATAGAGCTCACTCTATCTTTACTTATGGTCTGACAGCCATGGCTTATAACAGTCATTGGTGCCTAAGGATCTTTGTCTATATAGTTGGGTTAATGAGTGTTGACCCCTTCTACCCCCTTCTCCTGTGTGAACCTGGTCTCTGGTCTTAAGGTGCTTCCTTTCCAGTTTTTTCTATCCTTTTGTGCTCCATCAATACCATTCACTGGTTGACCTGTCTACTATCCCCTATTCCCCTTCCCCTGGTGGATTCCACTCTATGTGCTGAAAAGAGATATGACTCACTTTTCTGAGTCTCCCTTGCACTTAGGATTGGTCGTGTGGCACAGTTCTGGCCAATTACATCTAAGGAGACTTTGGGAGTTAGAGTGGGTTCTAAGGAATTATTTCTCTTCAAGATAAAAGGGAGCAATAACTCTAAACTTAACCAGTTCTCTTCCTTCCATCCTTAAATGTTATTTTAGATGCAATGCCAGAAGCAGCAGCAGCCATCTTGCAAAAAAGAGGGAAAAGCTTAGAGAATTGCAGAGACCACAACCCAGACATCACTGGGCTGGTAAAATATACCACCCATAGCAGATCTGTGATAGAGAAAAAAAACTCCCATTTGTCTAAGCCCTTGTGATCTGCTTTCTGTTTTTTTTGTTTTTTTTTTGTAGTCAAACACATGAACTATAAAGAAGATGGGTTTTTGATAGATTTCAGAAGAGGAGGGTAAAGGAGAGTCAGTGGCAGCAGTCAGTGGAGGGTAAAGGTCAAGGGTAGAGAATTTTTGTTTGAAGGTGGGGAAGGCTGAATAGGATTCTGGTATTATAACCAGTGTGTACTGAGCACATATTCTGTGCGGTGATTTACACGGATCATGCAGAAGCTCACCAGGATCTTCTGAGTCAGGCCCAGGCTTTTTCTTCATCATACAAAAGAGGGAAATTAGGGCCAGAGAAGCAAAGCAATTTGCTCAAAGATCCCGAAACGTCTAGGCAGGGCAGGCAAGATTTCAACTCATACAGGTGGAGTCCAGCCATTGGACTGTATAATTCCTCAGTCAGTGGACACTGAGTGAAAAAGCGTGTGCATCAGTAAGTGTGTTCCTGCTCCTCTAGCATCTCCACATGTGGGATGCAGCTTATTGTCTCACCTGTCTGATGACGTGCCAGGCACCTACCTTTCTGTGGCCTGGTTCTAGAGAGGGCTGAGGTAAGAGAGGACTGCCCTGGACAGGAAGGAAGGCTGAGGTGTTCCAGCACTGTGTTCTGGCAGCTGCGGACCCGGAAGTGGGCTGTGCTATGGGGTGCATTGGTGACCAGTGCTAGATGACCACTTCCCCAAATGATTCCATCTTCGAGTCCCTCAGCCCTCTGGTTGGAAGGGATTTGTGGGGGAGGCAGCCTGGTGAGAGCAGAGACCTGGAAGGAGTGCCCTGACCCTGCCATGAGGGTCAGTTGAAATGCTGATGGCATTGCAACCCTGCTGGCCCTTCCTGTGCCTCAGTTTCCACTTCTGTCAAATGGGGATCAAGCAGCATGTCTGCAGTCTATTAAGAAGGTTCACAGAGATAACTGCAAAGCGAGGTGCACGGGGAGCCCCAAGATGGCAAGTGGTGAAAAGTGTGTAGACCGCGTAGTCTGTGGTTCTCTCCCAGGCCCAGCCCGAGCCTACCCCCTGTCTGCCCCAGGTCCGCCCTAGTTCCGGCCTCAAGCATTTCCGGGCCTGCCTCAGGAAATACCAGACCTCCACCCCTTGAGGGCCTCACGCCTCACGTCACCATCACCCGTTGGGAGCTGCAGTCCACTCCCCATTCCCCTCCTCCACCTCCTTCCGGTGCCTGGCTAAATGCCCTCTCTTGCGCCAGGCCCTGTAGACTGAAGAGCCTCCTCCTACTTCTTTCCTTCCAGCCCAGTATTCTCTCCCTGGGGAGAAGGCAGTTTGAGGGGGCAATAAGGGGCTGGTGGGATGGCAGGGAGGGTGTAACTGAGTTGCTATACCCTGGAGGCAAGGTGGTTATGAGGGGGAGAAGGGTTAGGAAGATTCTGGAAACCCAGATGAGAAACCAGGAAAGGCTAGCTGGAAAGGGTGTCATTTAAGCCAGGACAGGAAGAGCAAGGAGTTACCCCAGGACAAGTGTTTCAGACAATAACTCACTTATTCATACAAGCATTTATTGAGCATCTACTATGTGTTAGGTGCTTTGGTAGGCCCTGGGGTATGGCCAGGAATCAAGATGTTTGTGATCTCATGGGTTTTGTAGTGGGGGATACAGAAAAGGAGGTGTTAGTGGGAAGAACTGAGGGCACCTCAAATATGTCCGATCTAAATGGGTTCTGCCATTCACCACATCAAGACAAAACATACTCTAGTGTGTAAGACTTTCTATCGAAAATAACCTCAGTAAAATTTGGGTGTAATAGTGATAATTAATGTGCCATAAAGAGAAGAGAAAGAATATAGTTAAAAGTTTCCCCATGAAACACCAAAAGTTACTCATCCCCTCTTGGGGAAATACCCAGTCAAACAGGGTTGGCCCCAAGTGGGGCCACTCAGGCCTGAAAGCTTATCACGAATCTAAGGCATCTTTCCTCTAGGGACCCATAAAAAAGGGGCAGAAAGGGCCAGACAAATCTGGAAGGAAAACAAAATCAAATTCAAGACAAAGGCTGTCATTGTCAGCCTCTCCATGGGTCTCTCACCTACATCCCTGTCTCTTTTAAGTGTCTCTTTCCATGTCCTCAAATCCCTGGCAGAAACCAAAGCAAGTACAGTTTCTCTCTGTCCCTCTGCTCCATGTGCCTCCTTGAAGTTTTCTTCATTTTCTCCATCTCTTTCCATTTCTGCTTCTCAGTCCTTCTTCCAGTCTTACCTAGCTTCAGCTCCCTGCCCAGCTCCACCCTCCCTGGGGATTACCCTGCTTCAGAAGTAAAGGAATAAAGAACATTTTACAAATGGCTCAACTACTGAGGAAGAGCACCATGAGCGAACCCAAAAGGGGGCCAATGCTAGTTTGGGGGAGTGATCAGGAAGAGCTTCCTTTCCTTGAGGGGATGGCATTAGAATGAACCTCTGACACATGAACAGGGTTCCAGATGGAGGGACCAGCACATGCAGAGGCCTGAAGTTAAGCAGAAAGGCCCTGATGTTGGCACCAAGGCTGCTGGAGGGGGTGACGGATTGGGAGCTCCATCTGTGGGTCTCAGGGCCAGGGAGGACCAGGCCAGAGAAGTGACTTGCCCAAGTGACGGAGCTGGGATTTCAGCCCAGAATGCAGGGACTCCAGCGTCTCAGTGGCTTTTTAAAGCAGAGCAACTCACTGCTGCAGACTCCTCAGGAATTCCGCCAGCCTCCCCTGCAGCTGCAGCGGCAGACTGCTGGGTCACGGGGGCAGGTGCCGGCACAGGGGCCGGCCAGCTGGTGGTGGGAGACACAGCCCTGGAGAAGCAGCAGCGGAAATCACCGTGGGATGGTGGAGTCTGTGGTGGCCGTGATGTGGTTTCTCCAGGGCCCCTGTGGTCACAGCCTGGGCACTGTGCCCGCCTCCTGTGGCTTCTTCACCCACAGAGAGCCTCTGCTGAGATATATCCTGTTCCTGGAGCTTGGACTGGGATTGGAAGAACAGAGAGGGCCCTTCTCACTCCCTGGAGACCTCCCACTCTTCATCTCCTGGGAGACTGGGATTGGCACCCCACTTTTATGGAAGAGGAGATTCAAGTTCAGAGAGGGATGGTGGTGCCATACAGCAAAAGGGCTGAGCCAGCAGCCCATAACCCACAGCAGTAGAGTCACACACCCTTTATTCGTGCCCTCGTTATTTCTTCTCTCCCCACAGCTAAGGGTGATTGCCAGGATCACATCCAAACAAACAACTTACACTTGAGTCTTTGTTTTAGGTGGTCTTCTAGGGTGAGTGATGGTGTCCAGGCAGTCTATCTTCACATGTGACTGCACACCTACCCTGAGCCCAGCAGTGCCTCTACCCCGAGGGTGGTCTCTAATAGTCACTTATAGCCCCCAATTGTGGAGGAAGCATGGACAGGTCCGAGCACAGACGGGGAGGTTCAAATCCCCAATCTACCACCTACTAGCGGTATCATTTACCCTTCTGAAGCATCGAGAAATGGTACCTGGGAGGTGCCTTCCTCCTTGGATTGGTGTAGGAGATAAATGAGATATACAGGGAAGTGCTTAGGAGAGGGGCCGCCGTGGAGAGCTCTGTGTGGGTATCACTGTTATTGGGTACCTGGTGAGCTATGAACCTGCACAGGGGTCACACTGGGAGACCTATTCAGTCCTGGCAGTCACCACAACCAGACGCCTTCACAGGTGCCAGCTGGAGGTTCAGCAGGGCTTGAAGGTTGCCCAGGTATTGAAACTGGTGTGTGCTATTAATTTAGTCCTTGAACCATCATAGGTTCTTGTCCCACACAGCTATAAAAAGGAATTCGCAGACTTTTTAGATAAGTAAGCAGAGAGAAGCAACCTTTATTCAAGAAAGTAAGAAAAGGGACCTCCCTGGTGGCACAAGGGGTTAGCGCCACACGATGAAGCATCCGCAGAGTTCAATCCCTGGCCAGGGAGGGGACCCACATGGCGCAGCAGACCTCTCCTGCCTCGCCCGCTGTTCCCCTCAGTGTGTATTTCAGTCCATCTGCCTGTTCTGCTCCCCACTCTCACCTACTAGCTGCCCCACACCCCCATACCTCTGGCCTGTACCCCGGCTCTTGTATGCATAAATAAATAAATATTAAAAAAAGAAAAAGTTTATTTAGAGGAGAAAGAACAAGAGCAAAGACTCTAAGGCAGCGTTGCCAAGGAGGGGCAAAAGATGCCTTATGGGCCCTTGTTTAGGGGATATTTAAGCCCTTTTCCCTCTGTTCTAAAATCTCATCACCCTGTTTTGTGATTGGCTCTTCCACCTGGTGGCTATACGCCTTGGGCAGACATGCTCATTTTCCCAGTTCTTGTCTCAGAGTTTCTCTTTCTACCTTCCCTGTCCAAGGTCTCCTAAAATTTATTGTCCCAATTAGTCTCCAATTTTAGCCTTAAAATTTATCATGCTCATTAGCGCCCCCGAATTTCTCTCAGAAGCCTTTTTTAATTCTCCTGCAGTCCCTACCTGCACTGCCCCTGAAGCTGCCTTATTAACCCTAACTTGCCCTGGGACTCAATAGCGGGTTCGGGGTGGTGCTGGGCCTGGAACCGGGGTCAGGCGGACTCAGACCCACACCTGCCAGCCCTCTCCACAGCCTGGCCCCACCAGGTGGTAGTGACTCAAGTTTGCAGGAAGAGGAAGAGGCGGTGCAGTAAGCGAGTCTAAGTGTGACGGATGCCCACGCTGCGGTCAGGGCTGGTTGAGCACAGAAGCTGGCTAGTGGGTCTGTGAGTTGCTCGACACAGCCAGCTGGACAAAGTCTTGGGGGGAGTTTGTATCTGTAGCAGCAGCAGCACCTGAGTTTCCACCTCATGCTTCTATCTGGCCACCACTACCCCTTGGGCTCAATCCCCGGTGTGGGAGTTCAAGTCTTCTCTGACTCTTTTCTAACCTGCCGTGTGATTTAAACCAGGCTATGACCTCTCTGGTGTTGGAGGAACAGGCCCTGCCTAGAAGCCTGTGGGTTAGAGGACCCAGAATTTGGAGGGCTCTGGGGTGAAGCCAGAGCCTGAGCTGGGGAGGTCCAGCCTTCCCAGGTAGGTATCTGATGCGAGGGGTAGTCTCTGGCCATAAGCTAGCACAAGGCAAGGTACATACCCCATGCAACAGCTGGTGGCTCATCCCTCTCCCCAACCTGCATACCAACTGCATGTGTGGGGGACACTCTCCAGCCCTGGGCCCATCAGCAGGACCCTAGACTCCTGGGGTGCAGCCTGGAAGGGCGGTCAGAGGGCACGGTCCTTAACATGTGTCCGCTGGTTCACTAACCTTGGCTGTGCACCCACAGTGTGCCAGACCCTGACCTGGGTTCTGGGGTTCCACCATCATGTGACAGGCAGAGACCCCATCCTGACTGGGATAAAGTCAGGTGGTGACCAAGGCTGGAAAGTACACAGAGCAGCAGGGCTGGAGGAGGCTGTAGGCAGAAGGACAGACTTGGTGGTCACTGCTGCAGAGATGAAGGGGAAGGAATGGAAGAGACCTCTCTGGATACCTGGGGAAGGGCATTCCAGGAGAGGGAACAGTGTGGGGGAGACCCAGTGTAGGTAGGAGGGGAGAAGGGCAAGCTTTTCTAGGCATGGGAAAAGCGAGGGATTTGATTCTAAGTGTGATGCAAAGTCCTTTTAGTGGTGGCTGACAGCTGCCTCAAGATAAAGCTAAATATCCCTTTTCCAGACACTGGTTGCAAGAAACCCATTGATGTAGATGATGAATGCAAATTTTGTACCTTTATGAAAACATATGGCCACAGGTGTTGCCGCTGATGCTCTGGGCCTGAATCAGTGGTGGCAGCGACAGACAAGGCTTCCCCAGGAAGCAGGGTGTCTTGACCAATGATTGGGTTCGCTTGTTGCAGACTAAGGGGCATTCCTATTAGGGACCAATGGAGATGGGGGAAAGAAAATGCAAATCTGTTCGGGGTTATGTTGTGGATGCCAGTCTGAGTGTTCTCAACTTGGCCATTGTGAAGATGGGGAGAAGGATATTCCTGGACTCATGGATACAACTGTCTTCTCTCCTGGGGCCCCAAAAGCCAGAAGAACCCAAACAATTTCACTCTCTCTGGAGAAGACAACCTATGCTGTTATGCTGTGGGAGAGCCCCTGAACAAAGCAGGTAAGAATCCCAGCACCAAAGCACCCAAGACTCGGCACCTTGTTACTCCCTGTGTTCAGGACACAAATGGCAGTGTATCTACTAAGGAAAATAAGGAGAAGACCACAGAGTATGCTAAGATTTTGGCCAAGAGAATGAAGGAGGTCAAAGAAAAAACTTCCAGGAACAGATTGCCAAGAGATAGAAGCTAGTTTTTGTTTTGTTTTTTGAGAGCTTCTACTGGTCTGAGACTAGTCAAAAATAAGATTTTCTAAAAGTAACAAAATAAATAAGCTTAAATGTTTAAAAAAAGAGAGAGGGGCCTCCTTAGTGACTCAAGGGGTTAAGCACCACACTATGAAGCATCCACAGCCACTGCAGCACGAGTTCAATCACCGGCCAGGGAGGGACCCACATGGTGCAGCAGATCTCGCCTGCCTCGCCTGCTGCTCCCCTCAGCAGTGGATTTTAGTTACTCTGCCTGTTCTGCTCTCCGCTCTGTCTCTTGTGAATCCTCTCACCCCGCACGCCTCTGGCCTGTACCCTGGTTCTTGTATACATAAATAAATAAATCTTAAAAAAAAAAAGAGAAAAACATACGTGGAATCTCACGGGTCAGGACATAGGTACGTGAGAAGGAACTGCCCATATGTAAGTTTGTGGACAGGCTGCCAAAGACACCCCAGATGGTGGCGTTGCTGTGCAAGATGGTGGGGAGCAGGGCCAGCAGATAATTCTGGAGAGGGCAACCCTCCTCCACTCTGGAGAGCCATTTTCTAGTCTATTCGCTGGGTGGGTGGTCACCAGGAAGCCATGAAACCAGAGCTAGGATGGGCCCTGAGCAGCCTCGGGCGGCTGGGCAGGTCCCAGCTGGTACTCTTGTCCCTCCTGACACCGTCTGAGTGTGTGGGTGGCTGGGAGCCAGCAGCCAGATGAAGAGATGGGAGAAGCAACTTTGTTCTCATCATTTTGCTCACTGCCTCTTAGATAAACACATTTATAAAAATTAATAACAATATTTGCTTTATGTCCTCAACTTGTGTTTCCATTGGGTTAGAGAAAGCAGTGGGGAGAAGGGAAGGAGAGGGGAAATTAGGAAGGGAGACAGATGCAGAAGAAAACAGGATTCTTTTTCTTTTTTCTGGATTGAATGACCCCAACCTTAGCCTTCTCTCACTTCTTGAGTCACTGGCCTCTTGCCCCCTGTTGGCCTTTTAACTATCGTGTCTGTGTCCATCTCTTCCACAGATTGGCAGCCCTGGAGAGGTCCTGTTTCATCCCTGGTCCCCAGGAACACACGAGGGACTAGAAAATGACAGTTAAATGAATGAGCAGAGATGAGTGGGAGGAGAAAGTGACAGGGAGAACTGGTCGGCAGGTGTGTGCCGCGGTCTCCAGATTGACTGGTAAAGCCTGCCGGTCCACCCTCAGCCCTGGCCTGGCCCCTGCTGGTGCCAAGGCCGGCCCCCTTGACATTCTTCCAACACTGGGTTAGGAGTCTCCGAGTAGCTATTGGGTCCTGTACTAAGTGCTTTCCAGTCATCATCTCAATACCATGAAGTAGGTACCATTAGCCCCATGTGACAGGTAAGAAAGCTCAAAGCTTCGAGAGAAGCAATGACTTGTTCAAGGTTATCTAGAAGGGCAGGATTAATGTGGCCCCTAAAAAGGACCCAATTATGGACAAGTTGGTGCAAAACAGAGAGCATCCAAATGAGAAGACTGGAGAATTGAAACAGTTTCCCCAGCATGTTAGAAAATCCTATTCCCCTCCCCCTTCCAAAAAGGACTGGATTCTTTCAGGGCTTCAGATTTTTCACCTGTGAGATGGACCAGTTACCTCACCTAGACTCCTCCTTGTCTTTTTTTTTTCTTTATTAAAGATTTATTTATTTATGCATACAAGAGCTGGGGTACAGACCAGAGTCACGAGGATTCATCAGAGACAGAGTGGGGAGCAGAAGAGGCAGATCAACTGAAATACGCTGCTGAGAGGAGCAGCAGGTGAGGCAGGCAAGGTCTGCTGCACCATGTGGGTCCCTTCCCTGGCCAGGGATGGAATTCGTGCTGCTGTGCTGAGGATGCTTCACAGTGCGGTGCTCAACCCGCTGCGCCTCCAGGGAGGTCCTCCTCTTTGTCTTTGGGTGGGAACACCTTTGGCAGAGCACAGCCCCACGAGCTTGATGGCTGCTCCTGATTCTCAGCCAGACTTGTGGATCCTGGAAGCAGTTCTGTAGGTTCTTGCACAATCCCATGCTCGTCCACAGCACTTTCATATCTTGTGTAAACTTGAGCTCCCTGCCACCCTGTGAAGAAGACAGGAGTTTCGCTACTCTGTCCACTTAGAGCTGATGAGACAGGCTCAGAGAGGAAGAGTGACGCACCTGGGTTCACACGGCTTGACCTGGCACCTGGTGGTTTTGCGCACAGCACTGTCACACTGTCTCGTCAGTTCTGTCTCAGTCTTCTCCACCCGCTCGGCTGTCTGGACCCTCCTGAAGTCCTCCAGGCTGCAGGCTCGCAACTGAAGCCCACCTGTTTTCTTCTGGATAGGAAGGGAGGGAATCAGAGAGGAAAATGGGGGGCAGAGCTGCAGGCAACCTGAGCGCCTCCCTACGACACCCTCTTGTGACTCTGGCAAAGGCCTCAGTGTTGGGATTATGAACCCCCATGTCAGGTCAGAAAACTCAGTTCCTCAAAAAGTTGAAACTGCTTCTTGAGTTAGGATTTGCACTGACTGCCCCTCTCATTGTTCAGACTCTGTTGGGAGTTGTAGTACAAAGGATCGGCTGATGCTGACAGGAGAGCATGATGTAAGTCAGGAGTGACAAGCGGGTAGAGGATGACTCAGAATGGTGACAGGTTTTTTTTTTTTTTTAAGATTTACTTTATTTATTTATGCATACAAGAACTGGGTTACAGGCCAGAGGTGTGTGTGTGTGGGGGGGGGGGGGATGAGAGGATTCACCAGAGGCAGAATGGGNGTTTTTTTTTTTTTTTAAGATTTACTTTATTTATTTATGCATACAAGAACTGGGTTACAGGCCAGAGGTGTGTGTGTGTGGGGGGGGAGGGGATGAGAGGATTCACCAGAGGCAGAATGGGGAACAGAACAGGTAGATTTGACTGAAACACACTGCTGAGGGGAGCAGCGGGTGAGGCAGGAGAGGTCTGCTGCCCCATGTGGGTTCCCTCCCTGGCCGGAGGCAAGAATCGAACTCGTGCTGCAGTGGCTGTGGTTTGCTTCCTAGTGCACTGCTTAACCCACTGCACCACCAGGGAGGCCCTAAATAATAAATTTAAAAAAAAAATAAAGCAGGGTTGGTAAAGGTATCAGGTAGGTTAATTTGGTGCAAGCAACAGAAATGGATTCTTGTTAACTAAAGAAAGAAGTGGAAGAAAATTTAATGGAATGAAATTTAAATTTGGTGGAAGGAAATGGAGCCACTCAGATAATAAAAATAAGCCCTAGAAAGGACACAACCCATGGTAGCCCCAGGATCTCAGAAGCCAGAATTACTGGGCATGCTTTTGAGGACAATGCCTCTGTGAGGTTGTCCAAGAGGGGAGGACAGAAACTGGACAGTTAATCCAGTGGAGAACTCCTCCAAGTGCTAGGATGGTGACCGATAGCATCCAAATCTCCAGGGCTCTCATCTGCAGCCAGTACTGAACAATAATCCATTTTGCCAAGATAAACTTCAAATTCCACCTATGGGTCTGAGAACCCAATATAGTTTGGGGACACCTGGCCTTGCAGTAACCTGTAGACAAGACTCTAGTCTTGCCCTTCTAGAGTCTCTATAAGGAATCTACAGATATATTTGCACAAGAGTGCAGTCACATATAATGAAGGATACACATTGTGTATAGCCTTTTTTCTAGAAACAGAATGCAAGGAATAATGACCGCCATTCATTGGGAGACTGGTTATATACACGAAGCCATTATGAATGAGGCAGTTCTTGTTATGTTCTGGTAGAAGAATTACCAAGGGATATACTATTACAGATATAAACAGTGTATAGAGGGAGTTACTATTTGTGTGTGTGTAGGGTGGGGGAATATTAGGGGGGTGCAAGTAGCAATGGTTGCTTCTAGGGAGGGGAACTGCAGATCTAGAAGGACAGCAGGAAGGAGAATTCTTTTTTACTACATTCCCTGAAGGATTCTGAACTTCTCTTCTGTGCATGTATTTTTTTTTAAAGATTTATTTATTTATGCATACAAGCACTGGGGTACAGGCCAGAGGTGTGGGGGGGTGAGAGGATTCACCACAGAGAGCTGGGAGC
>JAGFMF010011456.1:1632559-1657607 GCA_019455555.1 Galemys pyrenaicus
CAGCGGGCACAGCAGGAGAGGTCTGCTGCGCCATGTGGGTCCCCTCCCTGGCCAGCAGCAGGGATCAAACTCGTGCTGCAGTGGCTGCGGTTTGCTTCACAGTGCGCTGCTTAACCCATGCTTAACCCACTGCGCCACCAGGGAGGCCCCACAAATGTAGCTTTTAACCCTATTAGTTCCATCACAAACCCTGAAGCTTTGTCTTGTTCTCTATGACTACAGCTTAGATGAGATTAGCTAGCTGCTTCTGCACAATAGTGAAGAGAATATAGAGTCACACACTCACCTCGTAGTAATAGGTAACAGTAAATTTTGGAGCCTGAAAACGGAACTTCTTTTCAGTGGTCACCTTCTGTGTTAAATCTTGGGCAAGTGTTGGCTGGAGCGGCCAGGGAATTCTTCTGATGGCAAAAGGTGGAGTCTGCAGCTTGGACGCGTCCCCTATTCCATCAACCCAGGTCTGTGCACTGAGAGTGGAATTCCTGAGCACAAGGCAAAACTGACAGGGTTTCTGGAGAGAGGTTTTCATGACAGATCACACAAGGTCACTCTTGTTTGCAATGAGCACACTGATTCTTCCTTAATGGTTTGCTCCTCGGAGGACTTCCTTTCCATGTGCCTTCTCTGTTCCTCCTAAATCCTGTCCTATCTTCTTCCTCTGTGAAAATGGCTGCAGGCCTAAGTCTTTGTTCTTCTCTTGCTTTGCATACTCTAAAGGCTATACCCTCCCGTTGGAAAGGACTGTCTCTACTCATCTCCTATCTTGGCGAACATTCCTCCTTTTATCTGGAGCACTCTGCCCAGTAAACATCATGTTACTCATCTGAGCATTGTCTGGAGCACCTGGATTAACATCCCTGTGAGAGCTATGTATGTATTTTGCCAAAACACTTTTGCTTAGGCGTTCCCTGTCTCAGCCCTGCTAACAAGCACCTCTTATAGTGATCTAGCCTTTCCATTCCTCCATTATTTGGGTTAGGGTCTACCTTTGGGACCGCCTCTTCCTGTTTGGGGCTTCTGGACTTTCTTGGTTGAGATGACAAGCCTCTTTACCTTTCCTAAAATCATTCTCTTCTCATCCAGCATCGGCAGTACATGTTACTTGGGCTGTATACCAGGTAGGCCACAGGGAGACAAAAATAGAGGCAAACAAATTAGCTACTGTTTTAGGTTCTTGCCCGCTTAGAGGGACAGAATTTGTCCAATTCAGGAGATCCTTGGTTGAAAAGGAGTTGCGTGACCAATAGTATCCAGCAGGTTATTCCTGTTATTCAATCCTCTCACTGGGAATTGGTGAAAGGGGAACTGTCCTACTCCAAGGTAGCTCCTTTGACCAAATTGGGCGTCCCATCTGGTACGAGAAGGAGAAAGCCCTTCTGGCCCTTTCCCAAGAGCCTCTTCAGCCTCCCCATGAAGGGCACTGATTGCTTGAAAGGGATTCTTTTCTGGTGGATTCCAAGTTCCCAGTAATGATGGTCCTCTGCTTCCTGCTCTTCCTTTATACAGTACCAGAGTAGGGGAAGCCTACTCCCCTTTACTTTGTGCCATCAGTGGGCCTCTGCCTACTAAGAGGGGCTGTGGATGGGAAAGTAACTGTGCTGGCGGGGGCTACAAGACTTCCCTGTCCAGCAGGGTCAGTGCAAATCCTGCCCTGCCCTTCTCTCTAGGCCTCCTGCTAAGATTCTCCCTCACTGCGCTATTCAGTATAAGGGGTGCCTACAGGAGGAGGTATTTACTTGTGTGGGGAGCCAAGTGGGGTGACCTGGCTGTAAGCCCTCATTTGCACTTAAGAAATCAGGAGGAGAGGGGCCTTCCTGGTGGTGCAGTGGGTTAAGCAACGCACTATGAAGCAAAACGCAGCCACTGCAGCACGAGTTTGATTCCTGCCCCAGGGGACCCACATGGCATAGCAGACCTCTTCTGCCTTGCCCGCTGCTCCTCTCAGCAGTATACCTCAGTCAGTCTGCCTGTTCTGCTCCCCACTCTGTCTCTGGTGAATCCTCTCACCTCCCTGGACTCTGGCCTGTCCCCAGCTCCTGTATGCATAAATAAAGAAATCTTAAAAAAAAAGAAAAGAAATCAAGAGGAGAGCCAAAAGCAAACATGCAGAGAGAAATAAAAAGAGGGTTTATTTACAAGGGGAATGAGAAGAGGGGGAGGTGAAGGTGAGAGAGAGAGAGAGAGAGATGGAATGAGAAAGGGTTGGAGGGAAGGAGAGAGTGAGAGAGAGGGAGAAAGGTGAATTGGTTAACAAATCCTGTCAACAACACTGTCTCAGCTGAGACACCAAAGTACAAGTTGAGCTGGACAGTGAGGGTACGTGTGTTCAGCCACAAGCCAAGCTTGGTTGCTAAACTCCTCTCAGATCACCAGTAGCCCATTCGGGAGGTCGGGTTCATGTCATGCTGGTGTTGTAATGCTTGTGCCTGAGACCTCTTTGGCGATGAGATGGGGCAGAGTGTCTGTAAAAACATTACAAAGTGTGTTGTTCCTCTAACATGATGAGAGCTTTGGAAGAAAGACATTATGTAAATTCCAAGCAGAATGATCAGTTTATTGGTTGATTTAGTAAGTACTGCAAGTATCAGAGCCTGGAGCTGTTAAAAGTTAAATGAAAACTGTTTGGGGTAAGCTAGGGTTGGCTTAAACCAATCGCCCTAATTCCCCACATCAAACTCCCTGCAGTTGGCTCTGGGATCTGCAGGTGATCCAAGTTCTTCCAGAGCAAGCCTTGGGTATCAGTTTGCTGTTGGGAGAAAGAGACTGTGTTTCTGGTTAGTGTGACTATAGATGTGAAGCATGGAGCTGCTAGTCGATTTACATGCCTTGCCATGACGCCAGCCAGAGAAAATGGTGACATATGCCTAGGAGGCATATGTCAAAGAAATGGATCCAGAACTTTGATTGTAGTGCCCTAGAAGCCTTAGCTCTGAAGAGTTTAGTTACATAAACTGATGGATTTCAGTTATCATTTAAGCCAGTTTGAGTTGGGTTTTCTATCAAAATAGTTGCAACTGATTTTTGGCTTGTATGCTAGAACATCCAGGTTGAGAGGCTCAAACAATGTCAACAGAAATTTATCTGTTATCTCATCTCTGCCCCCTCTGAGTTGGCTTCATTTTCAGATAGGCTCTCCTAGTGCGGAGTTGCTCCTGGCTTACATCCTACTAGTTTAGCTACCTGATAAGAAAATAAACTTCTTTTTTCAGTGGTTTCTGCAGAAGTCTTGGCCTTGAATCACATTCTCTGGAATCATGTGCCCATTCCTGAAGCAATCACTATGAACAGGGAGCTGTCCTCTCACTGGTTCCGCAGGGCTTAACTCCCACCTTTGGAGTTGATGGGAAGGTGGATTCTCTCTCCTCAGCCTATTTAAATTCTTCTCAAAAGTTTAATTTTGGAACTGGGCCTGGGTTTTCCATTGTTACTTTTAAAGCTGTTTGATCGTGGGCAAATAGTTTGAACTCTGAACTTTGTCTATAAATTAAGGACAATGGTGATCTCAACTCAGTGTTGTTATGAAGAGGAAACGAGATAATAATGCAAAGTACTTGCACAGAGTTCACTATTTTGTTGTTGTTATCATTAGCAGTACTATTTCCTAAGTCCTAAGGGGAGGTATTCCAATACCTCTACTTCTAGGAAGTCTGCCCTGATCACTCGCCCATGATTTATAAGGAAAATTCCTCCAATGAGCTTTCACAGCCCTTTCTCCTATGATTTTCTACATGGTGTTCCAGTTTCTGCTTATGATCATGACTCCTCTGCCCTTTTAGACTCCTGGCCCTCAGAGGAACCGGGATTGCCTCATCTCTGTATCTTAGTAAGAACTAGGGCTTTATACATTCCAAAGCATTTCCTCTTCCACCTTATCATCTGAGCCATAGTGCAATCCCAGGAGGCCGGAGGGATTATTTGTTCCTAGATGGGGAAATTTAGACCTTAAAGGAACAGTGACGTGCTCAAGGTTAAGCAGCAAATTGGTGGATAAAAAGTTAGATATTTCTGGATTCTCACCATAGGACTCTTTGTGTCGGACAAATGGTTTTGAATCTAGACTTCAAACCTCCAGTGAAGATCCCTGGGACCTCCTTCTGCACATTTATTAAGTGACTGTTTTCACCAGCACACGGTCTTTCTTTGCCTGCTGTGCTTCTCCCCTCTGTCCCTAACACCAGAGACATCCCTGACCTACACAGCCTCTTTCTGCCTCTGAAATAACACCACTCCAGCTAACCTCGATCACTCTGCCTCATTATGCATCTGGAACCAACATCCAAATCTTAGGAAAGACAGTGGAGAATGTCTGCTCCAGCCCAGTGCTCTGGGAGATATTTGGACTTGTCCAAAGTATCTGATTTATCCCACACGCTCCTCTGCAAGACTGCTTATATGTTCTGGACTCTGCAGAGAGCCTTGAGTTTGAATCTTAATGCTGCTGTGTGCTGCCTCTGTTTCCTCATCTATAAAAGGGCAATAAGTCTGCCGACTTCAAGGGCTCATCAAGAGGATGGATTGAAAGAAGGAATGCTAAGAGGGTGACATTCTTCAAAGAGGGTTCAGGAAAGAGAAATGACTTGAGGAATGTAGGAATGTCCCCTCTGACCTTGCACATGGGCGGTGATCTTGGGGCCTCAGGAAGCCCTCCCCCATTCCCTACTCAAGCTCAATTTCTCCAACTCACTTCCAGGGCTGTACCTTAGCTGTAACTCTTTATCTATATCCAATTCTCTCTCCAAAGCTTGTATCTTATCTCTGTGGCTTATCACAGACTTGCCTGTCTGGAAGGGAAAGAGAATGGCTTGGCCGTCTGAGTCACTCAGCTTCTCCATACCTCAATGTCTTGTCTATACAATGTGACAATAAGAACATGTACCTGATGGTGAGGCTTTAGTCTCTCACAGTTCAATGTGGTAGCATTTAGCCTCATGTGAGAATTAAAGTTTGGAAAGGTCCTAGATGTTAGCTTTTGGTCTCACTAGCCACATTTCAGGTGTTTACATGTGGACAGCATGGCTAGAGAACATTTCTAGCAGCGCAGGAAGTTCTATTGGGCAGCTCAGGTTTAGACAATCTATGTAAAACACTCCACCTGCATGCAGTGGGAGCCTCTGTGTCTTGGAATAACTCATCTGGAGTTGCAAACTGTGGGCAGGGGCCACAACTTCATGTATTGCTCTTCTAGAAAACATAGCAAAGAGTTGTGGTTCATGAGGAATGTAGGGCTCATTGAGAGGCTTCTTCAGAATGCAGGTGAGCCAACTCAAAATAGATTTCTGATTCTTGCTGCAAGGCACATGAGGCTGAGTACAGTCTCCTGGTGGAGAAAGAGATGTAAGCGGGAACAGGCAATGCATTGTGGGAGGGGATTTCTAGCATCTAGACCTACAGTGCTCAACTTTTCAAAGGAAAAATGAGGAGGTGGATTTGCAAATGTGTTAGTCTCTTTCCCTTCCCTCCCAGTTTCCTCTTCCCTTTCTTTCTCTTCTCCCCTTGCCCTCCTTATCACTCTCTCCTCTCTCCAACACCTCTCCTCTCCCTCTTATATATTTGGCTGAGAAGGGAGCTCTAGACCCCAGCCATGAGAACAGAAGGAATGCTGTCTTCCATCTGGTTCCTTCACAGGGCGGAGGAATCCAAGTAATTTGCTTAAGTTTCCTTTGTGAGTGAGGGCAGAGTGGCACTTGTGGACACAGGTCCCCTTAAAACCAGAGCTTGGCGGGAGTAGTATTCACCTGGGGTCTTCTTGCCCACCTAGTAAGATTCCATCTGTCCCCCAGATCTTGCTCTGAGGGGTCCTTGCTGACTCCCACCCTGACTTGAACAGTTAGTCAGTGATCATCTGCCAGATCTCGCCAGTGTATGCTGTGAGCAGCACCTACTTGACACATAGTGTGGGTGCTTGTTGAATTAAAGGGAAGAGGTGATTCTGCTTGTTGGGGTGAGAATGTGAGGCCATGTGAAGGGGTGAGTGTGAATGAAGGGGTGAACCTGTAAGAGGGGTGTCTATAAATTCCTCATGTGAGGGAGACAAGGGGCTGCATCTTTTTAGTGAGAGAGCTCCATGGTCATCTAGCAAAGCCCAGACACCCCTTCTCAGAAGAACTTTTGGGCATGTTGCATTGAGGTATAACACATATGACAAAAGGCACACATATAGGGCGTACATCAGTGACTATGCACAAAGTTAACACAGTTGGGCCTCAGCACCCTGCTGAAGAAACTGAATTTGACCAGCATCCCAGCAGCCCCTTGCCTCTTCCAGGTTCAACCTCCTGACAGCAGCCTCTATCAGAAAATAGTTCCCAAGTGCATACAGCAAAGGCAAACATGCGAGTTTTTGCAGAGAATGAGGGGTGTGCAGGGGGATCTCCTCTGTGGAGGGGGAAGGCCGTGAGGTATGTGTGTGCGTGTGTGTGGGGGGGTATTTGAGTGAAGGCTCGAGCGCGTGGGTTCGAGCATGAATTTGCCAGGCTTTGCGTGGCGCTGGTGGGGGAGGTTGTTGGGACACGCGTGTCGGGAAATCTGACGTAGGTCGCTGGCGCTGGAGTTGCCCAAGGGTTTTGGTCTGGGGTATTTGGGGTAAGACCGCGGGGGGCGCGTGGGCGGGACGTCGGTGGGACGAGGCGGGGCCGCAGAGGGCAAAGGGGCGGGGTCGGCGAGCGCGCGCACGCAGCCGGCGCGCCCCCTCCCGGCCGCCATGTTGGCTGGTGTGTGGGTGTCAAACTGAGCTAGACGCGGCGGCGGCTCCGCGGGCTGCGGTCGCTCCCGCCTTTCCAGCGCTACCGGCGGCCACAACCGCGCACCGGGGCGGGCCCTGAGGAGCGGAGGTGAGCCGGGGCCTGCGGGGCTCGGGGCTAGAGCGGGACCCCAGGACTAAGATCCTCCCCCTAGGGCGCGACGCCCCCAGAGCGAGGCCCCTTCCCCAGTCAGCCCGCCCAGAGACTGCACACACGCTGCCTGAGCGAGGTCCCTATCTCAGGCGGGACCCGGTCTTTCCAGCCAGGCCCCACCCCACGGACTGGATCTTCTTGGCCCCCTCCCCATCTGGATTCCTCTATCCGCTGCAAGGCCCCCCGCCCCCCATTTCTCCATCACAGAGTACTACCTTAAAATCTTGGAGTCTTATTCCCCTTACTCCCAACCCAGATCTGGGAACCCCTTCCAGTCCTTTACCTTCTACCTTTAGCTTGGAACAACCCTGCCGGTCCTCTCAAGAGCGCCCCCTCCTCCCCTCCTCTGGCCAGGCGCCCCTTCCCTTCAGATGCGCCCCTTTCCTCCAGATCCGCCTCCGCGCAGAGCCCAGCCCCCGTTCCCTCCACGAATTCGGGGAGGGGTACGCTCTGTCCAGGATCCCCACCCGTCCCCCAGTTCCTTTGACCTGAAACGGGGCCCCCTTCCTCTCCCTAGGGATCAGGTTCTTCCTCCCCACCCCCTACCCCCACAGCGCAGCGGGGACGGGGGCGGCGGAGCCAGGCTCCAGCTGCCTTTTGTTCCGCGTGGGATGGTGGAGACCCCGCCCGGCGGTCCTGCGCGGCTAATCGGGTGGGTGAATGGGTGCGTGGGGGTCGGCCTCTTCCAGGATACCCTTTCTCTCTCTTCGCTTGGGGCGGCTCCCCAGCAGTCGAGCGCGTTGGGAGACGCTGGCCCTTCCAATAGAGGAGTCCGTGCCAACAGGTTTTTGTTTGCGACCTGAAGTTGGCCCAGTGGCTCTGCGGATGTAAGTGGTGTGCGCGCGCGTGTGTGTATCCGCGCGCGTGCGTATGTGTTCGGGTGGAGGTGGTGGAGGGGGCGGGGAGAGCAACTTGCTCTTCTTAGAAACCCCAGCTGGGGCCTGTGAAAGCCCATTCCTAGGCCCAGGGGCGCCCTCTGTGCCCCTCCACGTTGTTGTAGCCTTGGGGACACATCTGAAGTCTGTGATTTAAGAGCGAATGGGTCTTTACCATCATTAGGGCTCAGACGCGGCAAACTGAGGGTTGGAGATGCTGTGATTTGCCCAAGGTCATGCAGCCATATCACATCAGTGTCAAAACTAGATTCTCAGTCTCTAGGGCGCTCTTCATGACATTTTGAAATTGTTTCTTGTTTTTAGAAATGTTCAGATTCACTCCCCTCTTTTTATGTTTGATATTCACACAAGCAAATGGGCAGGAAAAGATAAAAAGTATGAATTCTTCCTTTCCACCTCCAGAAAATGCCCTGTGAAAGAAGGGGTTGGAACAGGGGGCTAACATAATTGAAAAAGGTCAATTTTAATTGGCCCACTCCTTAAATATGATAATGAGGATTTGCCAGAGAATATGTGCGGTTTAAGACTCTGGATGCTGGATGATTTGTGGTGACTAAAATCCTATTCTGAATCGTACACAGCAGTGATTGAGTTTGTGCTGATAATTAAGTTTTCATCTGTTTTTAAATGAATGTCAAAAGGAACTGTAATTTGCTTCTGAATGTTCTTGTTCCAGTGATTGTGTTTGGAGATGCCACTAAGATCACTCATGTTTTATTTATTGCTCTCTCTCTCTGCATTTTTAAAGCTTATTTATTTCTTTAGTTTTAACATTGGGTTAGTCATCTTTACTAGTTCTGGGCTATTCTCTTGTAAGCACTGAATGAGATACTGGCTTTTAAAAACCGTAGTAAAGTGCAAATTACTGTAAGGAATGATTCAAGACTATCATACAAGCCTCTGGACTGGAGCACGTTTGGATTTACTGATCTCTTGGTTTACCCAGGTGTTTTGCCTCTCAGAACCTTGAACTTGTCAGATGGAAAGTTGTGGAGAGGTCTCTCAGCAAGGTGTTGTACATGTATAGGGTGTGGAGAGATGGAAAGCTTTCAAGTGATGATACCTGACATGGGCGTGTGAGTCTTGAAAAATGACCTGCCTTTGCAGAAATCCTCTATAGAAATATAGTTGCCTCTTTATGTAACTGTCTTCCACAATATAATGTGGTGTGGATTTCCTGACAGTTGGGATTCTGATAAGAGTCCTGCAAAAGTAATTGAAAAGTTTTTGGGTTTTTGATTTGTTTTAAAGACTTGGCTTTTCCTGAACTTAACAGTGGACGTTTACAATTTTTTTTTTTTTAGATTTTTATTAGGAGTGGCAACTTGCAGGTCTTTGTGGACTAAAGTGCTAAGAGATTTTTCTTGCATGGGGTTATCATTGTGATTCTCTTAGGAAACATATTCAAGTTTCCAGAACCTTTTTGGCAATTCTTGCTGTTCCCCCCACAGCAGTGCATTGATTGCTAGTGTGTCTGACTATGGTTGTCATTTTGTGGCATGAGTACCTAGTGACATTAAGCCTTGTAGAAATCAAAGGATTTGGATTTGTGGAATTTGAAATTGGGGAGCATAAGAGGAGTTATTTAGTTCTCTTTTTCCATTTTTTGGTCTTTGTTTTTTTTTTTTTTTTTAAAGATTTATTTATTTATGCATACAAGAGCTGGGGTACAGACCCGAGGTGTGGGGGGGGTGAGAGGATTCACCACAGAAAGCGGGGAGCAGAACAGGCAGATCAACGGAAGTACACTGCTGAGGGGAGCAGCGGGCACAGCAGGAGAGGTCCACTGCGCCATATGGGTCCCCCGCCTGGCCGGCAGCAGGGATTGAACTCGTGCTGCAGTGGTTGCGGTTTGCTTCATAGTGCGTTGCTTAACCCACTGCGCCACCAGGGAGGCCCCATTTTTTGGTCTTTGAATAAACCTGGCAAGTCTTTGCCAACCAACTCCAATAGTACTTGCACCCTTCCAACTGTTCTCCAAGCCTCACCAACCCAAACAACTTGTTGGAGACTTACCACTGTCTATTGTCTTTCTTTACTTCTCCAGCACCCTGCTCAATCTCTGATCCTTGGAGAGACTCAGTAAAGGTCTGGGGTGTGGATAAGGAGTCCTAGAGCAGGGGTTTATCCACTGTAGGCATTTGTCCTAGAGCCAGTTTATCCACCCCTTACTATAGGCTCCACTGTTGCAGGAACCACTGCTGTTCGTCCATCAGTCATATCAGTTATATGGATATCATTCCCCTTCTACAAATGAGGAAACTGGCCCAGGGCCTTAAGTCAGGTACCCAAGTTCACCTAGCCAATCAGTGATGGAGCTGGAATCAGTCAAGTCTGCTAGATTCCTGAATGTTATACCTGTTACTCATTGGAGGAGCTGATTCTCATGAGGATCAATACACTTGCTTAAAGTGCTGCTGCACAGTGATAGTGACTGAGTACCATGGGAAAATATTAAAATTGTTAAGAGTAGGAGAGAACACATCCTGTTTTGTCAGATACACTGTGAAATGATTGTTTACGTCCATCTGTTGAGTTTTGAAAATCGACAAGCTTTCTGATAAGTTCATCAGTGGAATTTTCTTTGGCTTTAGTTTTTCAAAATCTCTAAAAATTGAAAGCTAGGAAAACAGCTACAGTAAAATAAGTGTCCATGTGTTGAATGTACTCAGTAACATGCATCTGTGGACTTGTTTGACCACATATATTTTCCTGGTTAAGTTTCTGATGTTTTGAAATAAAGTTGTTTTAGCAGCCTTTTAAAAAACATAATTTCATCTTGTGTTTATACCCATGTATAACATAGAGATAACCACCCATCTGTGCGTGGAAAAACTGAGACTTAGAGACATTAAGTAGTCTGTTAGGAACCAGATCTGTGTGATTCCCAAACCTGGAACCTTCCTACTCTCCCAGCTCATACAGAAAACGCCATAGTACATGTAAATGGATGCTCTTCAAACTTAGAGAATAAACTTGTGATCTAAAAATCACCACCAAGTTTTAGAAGACTGGGAAATTTAAATGTGGAGATTTTTTCCTAACTTAGGATCTGTGAAAGCACTGCATTTTAAATGTTAAGAAATTAATGTAACATTTGTACTGATAGAGACTAGATTTAGGTTTAAAAAAAAAAAAAAAGAGGGGGCCCTGCTTTGAACTAGATCTGCAGCATTGTTAACATGTTCCCTGTACATGCATTGGATTCTTTTTGGTGACTCATGCCCAGCAGTGCCAGGTACTAGAGCCTGCTTTGTTCCTGGGCACAGAAAAGCCTTCCTTTGAGCCCTGGTCTAGGTGAAGTGTGTTACACTTTCAAACTCTGTAGAGACAGAACAGGTAACTAACTGACTTCTTTTACTGTTCAAAGCACTGGTAGGAATTGGGTGCAGAGAGGGCTGTAAATTAAGGAACTCCCCATGTTCTTTTGGTGGTAACTAGCTGATAAATGGAACAGGGGAAAGCAGGCTCATCCTGAGGGAAGGCTGGCCATTTAGGCTGATGCATGTTAGGAACTTAAAAGCATCTATAATTAATCACTTCTGAGTGCAGGCCTCACCCTCCCATCCCCACCACTTTTAGGGAAATGTCATCATCACACCCTGGTGGGTCAGTTGCTGAGAGCACCAAATGGTAAAGACAGTTTGGTTACAAAGACCATGTAGAATCAGATATAGGTACAAATTGGCCTCCTGGCTGGGTGGCTTTGGGAACTTTAATCACTAAGCTTTTTGTCATTTCTAAAATTATAACCACACTGCAGAATAGATTAGTAATGTTTTTCAGACTCCATCACTGGGAGAGCATTAGAATCACCTAGAGGGCATTGATGGCTCCATCCCCAGAGTCTGACTCAGTAAAACTGGGATGAAGCTTGATAATGTGCATTTTCAGCCACTTTCCAAGTGCTAGTGATGCTAGTCCTGGTACCAGATTTGGGAGCTCTGGCTCATGAAATGAGGAAGAAGGCATGTAAAGTGTCAGCACTTCCGGCTGTGCAGTGGAAACTAAAAACAGCAGTTCCTTTCTGCCTCTGAAATGCTTCTGAACATTTCTGTCAAGGTAATGGCATGAAACGTGGAAAGGGAATTTGTTTTCTCAAAGAGGTTTCACTTTGTTCTTAGGTGATTATAATTTGGACTGTGGTTACAGGCATTACTATGTGGGTTAGCTGGGATGTTTTCCCTGAAGAAGAGAATGCAAGATGCCACTGCCCTGGAAGAGGCAGTAAATTTAAGAATCTGTTTGAAAAGCCGATTCATCATTCCCACACATTAAGCAAGATGTTCACTGTCAAGGCTTTTTAGAAATGTAGCTGGGAAAGGTTAGGGGGAGCGGTGTTGGGCACGGAGCTAACTCCCACAGGGCCATTAGAGACTGCCACTGGTGTTAATGGACAGCACTTCTCCTCCCTCCAACAATTGAGATTGATTTAATATTCCTTGGTGTTTAGAGTTTGGAAAAAATAATTATTTTCCTCCACTAGTAATTATCAGCTTGTCTGTCAAAAGCAAACATTGGGGTTTGCCTCGAGCCCTGGTTTTGTCTGTCTCCTGTGTGTCAGGCCCCGTGCTACTCCCTTTATGCACAGTATCTAATTTTATTTTCATAATGGTCCTGCAATGCCTGCCACCGTTTCTCTTTTTACACATGCAAGAATTAAGGCGCAGAGGGGGTCAGCAACCTGCCCCAGGCCACACAGTAAGTTCCCCAGCTGGTATTTGCTGCCACCTGTGTCAGTTTCAAAATCAAGTTATTTCCATTACCTCACTCTGCAGTTGTGCCAGGTGCTCTCTGTTGCCTCCCTGTACCCTCTCAGCAACCCTGGGAGGAGGCCTTGCCCATTGAACAGGCTGAGACTTGGAGGGGTCAGGCTTGTTCACATAGACCCATTCAGTGGCAGGCAAGACCTGAATTTAGTCCCATGCCTGACTTTCAGTGCCATGCCTGATTTTGGAGCCTCATGAAACTGTTTCTATGGCAACATTTCAGCTCTCTGTCCAGGGCCACAAATGTAAATTCTAAGACTTAAAACCGCCTAGATGTGTACAACAAGGACCTGGGGAAACCCAGCTGGGTTGGCTGGGAGGAAGTCTTTGTGGACTAGTAAAGATACTTGTGTTTGCAAAGCTGTGTTAAAATAATTGCCCAGATTGCTCTTTGTGGAAAGGACCATTTCTTTTTACTCTATAATCCCGAAGCTTTGCACACTGCTCTATAAACATGACGCATGGGATTTAAGGACCAAAAAAATCCTCTGGTAATGCCAAACTGTGATCAAACTTAGACAGAAGAACTTGATAGTCTTAAAAATGTTACATATAAATAAAGATGTAAAGTATCTTTTTCCTCAGTAGGCAATTAACATAAGACTTTTTAGGGTCAATTTTCTGGTCTTAAAATGTGTGAGGAGGCTAGGGTGTGATCACTTTCCCAAGGTTTGAAAATTGCCTGCAGCTCCCAAGCCAAGGATGGTAAACAGCTATGTGTCCGTACCTGCCCCACACTCAGGAGGCCCTGGAGGTTGGAACTCAGATTTGTTGTTTTGTAAGTGCTTTAAGACTTTGAGATTAATAAAGCACAGAGCTTAAAATTTGCTATTTAAAGTCTGACCCCTTCCATCCCCCCCTCCCCCTGCCGCCATACACACGTTCGTTAGAGCAATAAAGGAATACTGACGGTCTAACAATGTCATGTTTTCACTTGAAAGCCTGTTTGATACCTAGCACTGTCCTGGAGTACAATGAATATACTTTAGCTCCAAAAAATTGGGAAACAGATGATCAGAGAAATAATCTTCATGTATTTTGTGAGAGGCAGTCTGGTTGATATAGAAATATGGGCATCAAACCAAGGACGATTTCATGACAGTAGAGTTGAATATTTGAGATCAGTGGAGACCTGGAAAATATGCAGCATTCTAGAATCAAAATGAAATGCCATGTTTCTTGCCACCAGGAAACTTAGTCTAATTGAGATAGTAACATTTGTGAGGCAATTAGAAGATGGAAGTTTGTTGATAGCTGGTTTTGATTTTTTGTCTGGAGATCAGGAATGGAGGGAAGGACAGTGACCAGTGTCCAGGAGTAAAAGGAAGCTGGGAAGACATTTCACATGGAGGGAACAGCAGGAACCCCACCTTGGAGAGGCCTTGGGTTCTCCATGCCTGCATGCAGTGCTCGTATATATGTGAGGTGCACAGACTTCAGAAGCAGCTCTGCCTGGTAGACACCAACTGGGAATAGTGAGGACTGAGAGGGCTCCGAGGAGGCATGGCTGTGGGGTTTGTTGGCAGTCGGGAGTTGGATGGCTCTTGAGGAGTGTGCGACCTCAAGTGTTTGGGAAGGAGCCCTCTGGCAGGATCCTGCAAAGTGGTACAATTCCTGTAGGCAAGGGCCTGGCCGGGCTGGCTTCCTGAGCCTGGATAGATTGCAATCCCAGAGACATCATACAGGTACCAGTGAATGAAGGGAGGCCAGAGACCTGTTCTATTTTGGGAGAGACAGGGATCTGGGGCTTGACTGTTGGCTGGGAAGTGTGGATAAGCACTAGTAGCTAGTGCTGCATCTGTAAGTCACAGGACGTGGAGAACTGAAAATAAACAAACAAAAAAACCCAACAACAACAAAAAAACCTGTGATAGGGCCCCATACCAAATCATGAAGAGGGAACCAGTTGTTTTTTCAGAAGTATCTCAGATGATTCTAATGGTTTGTGTGGGCTGAGACGCCAAATTGTATGCTCAGGGGAGCCTCTGGGAAGGTTAGGAATTAGAAGGTGGGAGAAAATGTAGCCAGAGAGAACAAGAATGAGTAATGAGGTCTGGGGTGCTGGGCCTCTGAGCTATGGTAGAGTTTATAAAAAGGGGGGCAGCAAATAAGGTGGAATGATGGCCAAGGCCAGAGAGAGGTAGGCAGAAATGGCTACCTGGGGTCAGGTTTGCCTTTGAGCCACCTTTGAAAAGGGGAGCTAGTTTAGCCAAGAGTATAAAAAAAATGAGGGCAGGAAAAGAGATGGTGACCCTTCTACCTATGTGGTAATCCACCTTCAAACTGATGATTAGCCAGTTCTGTGGAGCAGACACAGCGGGTTTTTATCTGTTAATTCAAACCTGTGGACCAGGTTCCTTCCTGCATCCCTAATTGTAATGACTGCAGTAGATACTACTCAGAAAATTTAAGACTACTTTTCTTTAAAGTGATTATAGTTAAGGTAGCTGTAATATAGTGTGCCTAATTTAGATAAACACACTTAATCAAAGATTAGAGGTGAGGTTTTACCTGGTGCATTTCATATGTATTACAATATTCTCATTTCTTGTATTTTTGGAAAAAAAATTAGTCTGTCGTCCAACTGGATTGGGGATACATAGACATCTGTAAGTTCCTACTCTTAAAACACTTATGATCTTAAGTATGTGGCTCCTGATCCCACTAATACCAGCTCTGGGAGAGAAAGAAGTTGAGAATGAACTGCGTATCAGAGAAGACTTCAGAGGAGATGATATACAAGTGTAGCCCCTTGAAGGAGAACTGGGAGTTCTGGGCCAAGGGAGTGGTGTTGTACCAACACCTGGGGGGTGAAGTGAGAAGTGCTGACTGAGCAAGGGAGGTTTGTGGGAGGAAGACCAGGACATTCGACAGAGACTGACCAGACAAGACATTAATGTAATTTGGATGGGACTTTCAAATCACACAATTTTTTTTCTTTCCCTTTTTTTTGGTGCTGAGTGACAGGGCCAAGGATCCTCTGTCCTCCCTCTAATCAGAGCAGCTCTGCTTTGATCTGAACTTAAAAGGGCTCATTTGAGAAGTGTTTCTCTACTGTTTAAAAAAAACCACCAAAGTGAGCTCATTGCTGGGGAGCCACTCTGAGCCAGAGTACCCTGTGGGTGTCTAGGAGGGAGGGACTAGAGGCTTCTCCAGGAACCTGAAAAGCTCTTAACTTACTTCTCTGTTTGCATGCAAAGGTGGAGTTGAATAGAATTATGGCCAGTTCCACCCTGTCCTCCGAGTCAGTTTCTCAGGTCCCAGGGTAACAGACATCTAGGCAGTATGCTTCGGTTAACAGATCCCTTAGGAATAAAACTCCTTAGCACTTTTGTTTTCTAGAAATCCCTGGAGAATTTTGAAGATGAAGGACCTAGTAGCTAACTTAGACTGAATGCCAGAGAGCTGCTACATGTCAGACTCTGCTGGGTGCCCAGGAGATGACCCCAGCCCTCAACCCTCTTCAGTGTGGACTAGATAGAAGTGATCCATGACCCCATTCAGCCCACTGGTAAGTTTTGTTTGGGTTGTACTAAGCCTCTTTTTAAAAATTAAGATTAGTTGTTGTATTAGTTTTCTGTGACTTCCATTTTTACCACAAGCCCACTGTCTTAAAACAACGTGGTTCTAAAGGTTAGCAGTCCCACAGGGGTCTTAGTCGGCTAAAATCGTGGTGTAACCAGAGCCATGTTCCCTCTGCACACTCTAGGCGAAGCTCTGTTTCCTTGCCCTTTCCAGCTTCCAGAGGCCGACCACATTCCCGGTTCAGGACCCCTTCTATCTTGAAAGTCAGAAATAGGTACTTCTGTCCTTCTCGTAGCACATCACCCTAACACGTCTTTTCTGTCTCCCAGTTCCGCGTTTAAGGACCATTGTGACTACAGTGAGTTCAGTGGATAATCCAGGATCCTCTCCCTATTTTAAGGTCAGTTGATTAGAAACTTTAATCCCCCCTGCTGCTACTTTAATTCCCCCCTTTCACCTAACTGAGTTTAGGTTGTGGATATCTTTGAAAGGCCATATACTGCCTGCCATCCATGCAAACATGAAAATCAGGAGATCTTGCATAATAATCTAGATTTGCAGCTTCCTTGTCAAATCAGAACACTTGGCAGCAGGGACCTGCACTGTTGCTTGGCAGCAGTGTCGGTGCCATCTCTAGATGGGGTAGTGTGTACCAGTTCTCCACAGCCTCCACTTCTGCTATGGTGCCCACTCACTTTCTTTCATTGCCGGACCCTGCTCTGGGGACCCAGGGCCTTAACACAGTCCTGTCGTGGCAGTGTCCCATGGTCAGACTGGTGACATTCGCCTACCTCCCTGGGTGGTGCCCTCTTTGCACATGTGTTCCCCTTCTCACTGACCCAGTGCTCAAGATTCCAGAGCATCTCCGATGCTGTTTTAGTTGGTATTGTTTGTAACATAACTACTTGTCTTTTGTCCCCTCCTTTTCTGATACCCGATGAATACATTCTGGTATTTTCCACATTATGTCTTCTATTGGTCTTTGTAAAAATCAAGTCTCTATAATGCATTGTTAAAATGCATAAAGAATCAGGATCACACAGTAGGCACTTAGAACATCTACTGGGTGTCACACACTTTCCTAGACACTAGAAATATAACAGAAAATGAGATAATAATACCTGTCTTGCTCTCTCCCTTGCCTCCTCATTCTAGCTCTAGAAGTGGGAGGAGAAGCAAGGGAATAGGCAGTTGCGATAGTAACTTCCTACTGCATCTCGGGAGGGTCTGGCAGCATTTTGTCAGAGGTGATGGATGATCTGTATCTGCTTTGTTGGGAGTTCTGGGGCTCTGTTACAGGCATTTTAGTTAAAGATTCCCTAATCTCCAGGCATTGCCTGGATTCGGGCAGGTGGTTGAATATTGGGTAGGCACCAGACGGGCCCAGATAGCATACTGGTTTGCGGTATGAGGGACTAGGCCAGATATGTCCATGTGCTGCTGCCTGGTGGTCTCAACTGGACCTCTGGTTATTTTTGCAGGAGCTGTTTGTACGGCCTCTTGTGGACTGGCCTGCCTAGGTGGCCCTGAGGCTAGAGGGAATTAATTAGTGATGCGAGTTCCGAGGTCGGCTCCTTTCACTCAGGTAGTCAGTGTTTTCCAGGTTCATCCATGTGGTAGCATGTCAGTACTTTATTCCTTTTTATAGCAGAATAAATTCCACTATGCACACCCCATTTTTATTCATCTCTTGATGGGCACTTACACTGTTTCTGCCTTTATCAACTGTCTGTAATTTAAAGTGATCTCATTATTGCTTATTGCTTTGAGATGTGATGTGCTGTGTGGCTCAAGAAGAAAACGTCACTTGAGGATCAGGAGGGAGATTTATTCTTGATTGTGTTGATTTCAACACATATTTAAAAACACTTATTATTGAAATAGCATAACTTACTCCTATAATGGAAAATACACTCTAATATCAGCACCTAAGGAGCTCGGAGGCCTCTTCTGTATTTTGTTCTCTGTAACTGTTAGGCCTGATGAACAGGGTGCTCTCTGAGGGGCAGACCTTGCTTTTCTCAGAGCAGGAGACCACAGCTGCACTTGTGAGGCTGGGCAGTGGTCTCTGAGCGTTACCACCGAGGGAAGTGCCCAGCTGTCTCTGCCACTTTGCCCCCTCCTAGGTTATGGGGACACATGTGGTGCTTTGGGTGATATCATGAGTCTGACGGAAGAGTTTTCCCGGATACCAGGCTAGTGCCTTTATAGATGCCAGTAGAATGGTGTCAGTGCACTTGTGTTTTCATGACGGGATGGCAGGTTACATACACTGTTATCACTGTGGGAAACCAAGTGGATGTGGTAACGTGTTTTATATGCAGGCATTGCCTTCCCTTCGGAGTTTATTTCCAGGGAAGAGTTAATGGGAGTTAGGGGGCAGCCAGGAGGAGCCAAGTGCTGACTGGTGGGCATCCTTTTTAAGTATTCTTGGGGTGGGTAGTTGCCTTAACGCCACTTCTTAGCGGTTATGGTCAAGATGTTGGGGACCATACTCTCCCCTGCATCATGCTATGTATCCCCTTACGGAAAGTGTGAAGAAGGTGTTCATCTGAGGTCCCTGAACGAGGAGAATCTTTTATGAATCTGGTTTACTTTTGTCTGGACAGTGTGACTCCTCTGCTCTAGCCGCCAGAGCAGAGCCAGGCCTTTGCCCCAGATCTAGTGCGGCCTGCACTTTGGGTTCTAATGTTGCTTTCTGGTTCAGATTGTCCGCTCCCCTCCCCCTTTCTGTTCCATATTGCCTGGGTTTCTTCAGTTACTTCCGTTCCATTATATTCTCTGAGCCAGTGATTGTCAACTTTCCTATACTGTAATCAGAATCACCTGGGGACATTCTTTTTTTAAAGTGCTGATGCTGGGTTTCCACCACTCTCTGTTTTAACTGTTCTGGGTGAGGCTTACGTATAAAGTGTTTCCCTGGAAATTCAAATCTGAGGCTAGGGTTGAGAACTGCTGCTTTAGGCTATTTCACTTCCTTTTTTTTTTTTTTTAAAGCAACAAGACAGTTAAATAAATGAAAAGGCTGAAGTCTTGGAGCGTAGGCAACCCAAAGGACAAAGGTCTGAGCTCAGAGAAGCTGAGTAAAGATAATTATGAATCTTCCAGTGGTTTTCCTGCCAGTGATGACCAGTGGGAAAACTGTAGGGGCTTCTCTCTGGTCAGAACCACAGACACCTCAGATCCTGGACCAGAGTAGAGTGACTAGAGAATTTGCTCTGGAGATGTCAGGCTGTCTTATGGCAGTCTGGCTTTATGACAAGGTATTTGGGGCCTTTCAGGACCCTGAGAGCTCACCTGGGCTGTAGGTCACTTCAGGGTGATACATGGCCAGTCATTGTCCTTCTGTCCCCTTGGCACTGATGCTACATATAACCGTCAAAGAGGTGTGTGTGTGTTTCCCAGTGTCCATGAGTAGGTCTCCCACACTGGGGAAAGGTTCCTAAGTCCCTGCCCACTGGGGTTAGACTCACTTGACTGGTCACAGAGCCAACCCCAGTATAAAGATGTTGGCCTTCTCGCAGGGCTACAGGCTCCGGGCGAGCAGGCAGCTCTCCTGCATGCAGCGTTCAGTGCAGGGCCTGGTGGTGTGGGTGGCTTAGTACAGGGCTGTCAAATGGAGGCCTGCATTGTGTGCTGCCTTATATTGTCAACTGGTGGATATCTAAGAAATCCTCTTGATAGACATTTAAAGGCTACGACGGAAGATTTTTTCGTTTGGAAAAATCAGTTTACAACTTGTAAGTCGAAAATTGTCTTCCTTAAAAGAAAAACTCTGTAACATATTGGCTTCTGATTCAGAACTAGCAGATTTAAAAAAAAACAACTGCCCTGTGACACTCATGGAAATACAATTTGGTGTCAGACTAAGGTTTTTTTTCCTTAGAGTAGGTGTTATGGAAATAAAGTAGTACCTTTTTAACTTAGCATCTCTGAGCTTTGACTGAGATCAGAGGGAAATTTCCAGACAAATAGCATATACCTCTGAGGGCCAAAGCCTTCTCTTTTCACTTGCAGGTGTTCCCCCTGCCCCATTTTTGCTCTTGCCCTGTTCCCTCATTTAACAGAGGGCTAGACTTCCTGGACACGCAGCGCGAGCAGGGCTGGGTTCCAGGGGGAAGGCGTGCGGGACCTGAGGTGAGAAGAATGAGATTGTTTTTTGCAGATGGGTGTTGCAGTGGTGGCTCTCGGCCCAAAGGCCTGGAGGAGGAGTCCAAATTCCCTGTCACTGGCATCACTGGCTCAGCCCTGTGTGGCCTGCTGTCTTCTCTTCAGGCTTCACCTCTCAGAGCTCTTCTCTCCACTTGCCAAACTGCATATTGAACTGGCTCTTTTGCTCGGAATGCTCTTGGTTTGATGCTCACCCGCCTCAGCCATCCCTTGTGCTCCACGTCTGGCCATTAGGCTTCTGCTGTTGGTATAATCTGTGTTTCCCCTGCTCCCTGTGGGCTGTGTCACGTGGGCAATTTGCAGACAGGACTGTGTCTGATTGATCTGCATCCCCCAGCACTGTGCCACTGCCCGGCAGGAAGCTGGTGCTGAGGACACCTGAGCGCTCGTTCTTCCTTGCCTTGACCGGATCCCTGATGATCAGAGAGGCACTGAGCTGCTCAGGGCCAGCCTGCGGGTGGGGTGGGAGCATGTGCACGCATCTTTACATAGCACAGGAGGGCGAACAACTCAAAGCAGTGTGGATAGTGGGTTGGAGGGGTTGAGGACAGCTGGGGAAGTCACTGTAGGCCATTCACAGCTTTCCCAGTGTCCCAGACCTGAGGGGACAGAAAGGGGTTGGTCCAGGACTGTCTGGTCCCAGCCCTTTAGTTTTCACAGCTTTGGTGGAGGGGTCTGATGCTAGCAATTATTCTGCTCTGGTCATATTCTTTAACCATATTTCCCCTAAGTCACCTATGTTTAAAGATTCACATTGTGGCCTTGGAATGGGGTCTGGTCCATGTTGGGTCAGAACCACAACCTTGGCTTTCTTCCAGGATTTTAAGTTAATTGACTACAGACACATTTTCAACATTAACATGAAGTAGCATGTATATGTTTGAGTTCACATTAGAAAGTTACATAATGCTGTGAAAATAACCATGCCCTCTCATTTCAGTGTCCTTAGGTAATGCAAAACTTATTTATCTCTTAAAGCTCTTCATCCTCGTCGTTCATGTGTCCAGGCTGATGGGAACGCCATCGTGTTTTTGGTAGTTAACTACTTTATTGATCTATAGCTTATGTGCCTGCAATAAAGTTCACTCATTTGATTTATATGGTTAGATAGTTTTTAGTGTAGGCAGAGTTGTACAACCATCAGCATAATCTTGTTTTAGAGCATTTCATCACTCTAAAAGAAGTTACCTATTAAACAGTCCTTGTCCTGACCTCTGACAGCTATCAGTTTACTTTCTAGTGGCTTTGTCTATTCTGAACATTTTATATAAATGGAATCACACAGTGTATCCCTTTGTAATCTCACTTCTTTCGCTCAGCATAAATTTTTAAGCGTCATCCATGTTGTAGCATATATCTATAATGCCAGATGATATTCTGTTGCATAGCTAGTACTATGTTTTATTTATCTGTTATCTGCTGATAGACATAGCTGTTTCCATTCTGGCTATTGTAAGTAATGCTGCTATGAACATTGGTGCATAAGTTTGTGTGTGGATGTTTTATTTTCTCTTGGGTAGATAAGGAAGTTCCATCTTGATATGGACTTCCACCATCATGACCACATTGAGAAGGAAATGTGGAAAATTGCACACTGACTTTTAAGTGTTTGATAAAAAAACACTTAAATAGTGTTGACACACAGCACTTTAAAAAAAAAAAAAGATTATTTATAGAAGAACTGGGGTATAGGCCAGAGCTGCAGGGATCAGAGGGTTTACCAGAGACAGAGTGGGGAGCATCTGTTGAAATACACTACTAATGAAATACACTGCTGAGGGCAGCAGCGGGCGAGACGAGAGAGGTCTGCTGTGCCATATGTGGGGCAATAGTGACAGCACTGAGACTTAACCTCTACGCCACCAGGGAGGCCCAACACATCACTTCCATGTGTTGTGTTGGCCAGTGCCATGACTCTAAGAGGGGATGGGATAATGTATTTCTGTCATAGGCTTTGAAGGAGGTAAAGCTGGAAATAATGATGAATAGAACCGATTACTGCAGAGGAGAATGATAGGCATACCTGGGACTCGGGGTGATTCTCTATGGACAAGTCCATTCTTAAAGGTTCATATTAGTAAGGTGGGTGTTCCAGGGAAGAAATTACTTGGAATTAATGGTTCAACCCTGAAAGCTGAGGAATGCTTCAGGTATTTCATGGAGCAGCTTAGGAGTGTGTGGTAACACCACAAAGAAGGGCATGGCAGTAATGGTAAATTGGCTGAGGGTTAGGCAGGGCTCATCTGAGTTTTCCTAGGAGGCCTTGTGACTCAGGCGAGGAGCCTAGACCTCATCCCAGCTCTGCGACTCACAGTGCCTTACCCTCCAAAATGCCACCATGGCAGAGTTGTAGCATATAGGAGGCACTCAGTAAGTTATTTACCACCTTGGTGAATTTTATCAGCAGCTGTCAAGCCTGTGGTCTCTGAGTGAGTGGACCTGGTCTTATCCTTTGGATCTTGTTTCCTCATGAAGCATGAGTGTGCTGAAGGGCTGCCAGGCTGGTATCCCTGGGGTGGCTGAGGTGGGGGAGGTTGGTAGCATTGACGTGGCTGGTAAGTAATCTGAGGCAAATGGCTTGTTCTTCCTCAGCCTCTGGCCAGTGATTTTTAAATTAGAGTATGTTCTGTGCACTGTAGAAATTGGGCCGATCTGTGTATACTCTCAGTCATCAGTGCTGGAAATGCACCCCTTTATTATTGTTTTTCTAAACAAAGCAGGACAATGGCAATGTAAACACTGTTTGAACAAGAACATTTGGCTAATAGAGATAAAACCAAAGGAAAATAACAGCTTCAGTTTCTTTTTGGTTCTGTGTTTAAATTTCTGACAGCATACTTAAAATCTTTTAGGAATTAGAAAAATTATAAGGTATGCAAACTGCTGTTAGTTTCTGTCTGTTAACTTTAGTGTGAAAGTGACTGAGGAGTCACCCCTTCCCCGTTGGAACATCAGCCTGCTTCTGTTCTTCATTACTATTGGAGAGGGTGATGAGGCACAAAAGTCAAAGGTTTCAGTTCAGTTCACACAGCTCAGTTCATGTCATTTTTGTGGCACCTTGCAGGGTGCCATTTCCATTTCCACAGGAGGAAACTGAGATGCAGTGATATGCCAGAAAAGAGTGTGTGTGTGTGTATGTGTGAGAGAGAGAGAGAGAGAAAGAGCAAGCGTGAGCGCAAGCAAGAGCGAGAACAGTTATTTTTCCATGCTATTGAGTTGTTATTTTTAAACAATGCCAACAGCCCATGCTTTTTATCTTCCCTAATAGTGCTTATGGGTCTTGGTTTGGGAATTGGTGAGGAAATGGAGATTTGCAGAGAACTCCAAGGGGGGAGAGTGCACAAGCAGGTGGGGCTTGGACTCAGTGCCCTGCGGAGTCATTCATTCCTGTGGCAGATGTGTCCCAGGCTCTGTGCCAGGCTCTGAGGCAGGCAGCAGTATGGAGACAGTTGGGGCCTCTGTCCCTCAAGAGCCTGTAGTCCAGAGATGGTGGGAGGAAGGAGGGGAGAGGTGGAGTGAGAGCCGGAAGCCCAGGCAGGCAGCTCCAGGCCTCTGGCTTGGTCAGCAGGACAGTGTGGGGTAGATCCCCAGCAGAGAATCCCTGGAGGGAAGGGAAATGGGGGTGGCTCATGGAAGTGGGAGTGATAGTTTCAGTTCTGTTCTGATACTGTGGGTCCAGAGTGTGTGCCATAGAGGTGGAGGCCATGATGTAGAGATTTGGGAGCTTCCCTGTGGCCTCTCCCACTAGTGTGCCTGACAGCCTTTGTTGGTGTCATTAGGAGAAGGTTGAACTCTGTCACCAAAAAGCATGTTTCTTCCATAATCTCTGAGCTCTTTTTTGTCCCCGATGATGCGTCACTGTGCTCCCATCCCCTGCATTGGGGATTTCTCCTGTATCTCCTGGCACACCCTCTCCACCACTCTTCATGAACTTTGCTGAGGGCCACACGCCTCCTCTGACTTGAATCCTTGTCCCCATCTCCCTCTGTTCTCCCCAGATCTTCAGTTGGTCCTCCCATAGGTACATGTGGCCGGTAAGTAGTCCACATGCTCATTGCCAAGAGAATGAATAGGTAGATTGTTAAGCAGTAGCGTAGTCAAATATTTTACAGCTGTGAAAATGAAACAGGCTAGTTATACACATGTTATGTTGATGCATATATTGTTTGCATGGATAAATCTCAGAAACATAATATTGAGTGACAAAAGAAAGTTGTAGAAGGTTGTATATTATTGAGGTTTACAACATTATTTTCTTTTTTCAAAAGCAAGGGATTGAAGAACCCAGAACCTGAGTTTGCCTAGGGTAGAGGCAGTGGGAAAGGAAGGACACCCTGTGTAGGCATTGTGGTCAGGCATTAGGTTTGGAAGAGGAAACCGCATGGATCACAGGGACTTATTTTGTGTATGCCTCACATGTGACTTGCACATATTCTTTTATATGTGCCCAGTAGTGGTTAGTGAAATCTTAAGAAAACAGAGGAGCAGCAAGAAGACATCAGGGCGGCTCCTTCCTTTTCTGGGACAGACTCTGACATTTAAAAGTTAGAAGGAATATTTCTTCCTTATGTCTACAGTGTTGCAGAGTAAATAAAACACTGGGAATGGCTCCAACCAAAGAAGAAGAGGGAAATAATATTCTGTACTCAAAAAGGAAGTTTGCCTTTTGGCATTGACACCCATTTTTACTGAGAGGTGTTTTTTTTTTCTTTTTTTTTATTAAAATATTTTAAAATTTACATATACTTGCCATTAATTGTAATCCCCATGTATTCCCCATCACCATCTCACCAGT
>JAGFMF010011456.1:1658078-1736725 GCA_019455555.1 Galemys pyrenaicus
AGCAGTGTAAGAGAGTTCCTTTTTCTCCACATCCCCGCCAACATTTGTTGTTGCTACTTTTTTTGATATGTGCCATTCTCACTGGGGTGAGGTGGTATGAGAGGTGTTTTAGATGACAGCTATTTTAAAGGAATAATGCAGACTTCTTAAATTGTTAAAGTTGATGTGACTGGTTTAGCGGAAGACACTGCTGAGTTAGAAACATCATTTACTTTAAACAGAAATTCGGGTGTCTCTGTGGTGGTACTTCAGGCTTCCACCCTACCTGGTTTCATGAGACTCGCACATATTCCAGGTGAAGCTTGCTTTGAAGAGCCTGAAAACCTCTTTCCTTTTGTTGTCCTTTTGTTGAGAATACAGGGTCTGAACCTGGGTAGCACTGAACTGCCCTGCACCTTGATGTCTGAACACGCTGAGCTCTGAGATCTTTCCAGCTCCACCATCTTTGTCCGGCTCGCTTGACTAAATGAGCTGGCTGGGGAAAGGATCTTCAGTGGCATCTGGGCAGGGGTAGGAAAACATTGCACCCCTGACCTTTTCCGGCCTCCTAAGTATCAAAACAAGAGGGGCCTTTTCATGGTCCTCTTCAACAAGAAAAAAATTCTTTGTTCTTCTGACTTTGAGCACTAGATTTGTCTGAAAGCCAGATAGAAAATACGGATTAAGAGGATGGGACCGGAGACCAAAGGTTTGGAATCGAGTCCTGGCAGTGCTGCTGCTGGCATTGTAGCTTACTCCAGTTACTTACTCTCTGTGTGCTTCAATTTCCCACTCTAAAATGAGGATGATAAAAATATCACCCTGCTCTCAGGATTATCAGGAAGATTCAGTGAGTAGACATATATGAAGTTCCTTAGCACATGCCTGCCATAGTAAAGGCTCAGTTAGTAACATGCTAGCTCCTATGTAGTGAGCCTCTGTTTTTTAATTATTCTGTCTATTCTATTACTGTTATTGTTATAGTATCAAAGAGTTAGCACATCGGAGACTTTCCTTGGAAATGCTGCCATGAAGGAGAAGAGTTGGAGCTGGTGACCGTGTTGAAAGGGTTATATGTATGGTCAGGAAAGGGCCGCGGATGATATTGTTATCAGGCTGCAGCAGGCAGAAGCAGTTGTGTGCTGTTCCCCTGCAAGTTGATTGTAGCAGTTGCTCCTCAAAGACCTTTTATGTAGCACCGTACAGCCTAAATCATAAAATGGACCAGTTGGGTATGAGCTGTGGGTTAATTAATACTTTATTGCCAGGACTCCTCATCTCACCACAAGTCAATAATAACAAAGCATTTTTATGTAAATGAACACTTCCTAAATTATAAAACAAACCAATCAATGCAGGATTAAAAATAAACCAGTCAAACTGTAAAAAAAGCACCCTAAAACAGAAGCCAGGGTTGGAAACAGCCTAATTCATACACTCACTCATTCAGCAGCATTCATTCAGTGGAATTCATTGGACACCAAAAAAGCAAACAAAAAAAAAAACACAACCCTTTAAAAAAGAGGTCCGGAAAAGCGGCAACCCCCAAAAAAAGCCCTTGCAAAAAAAAAAAAACTCTTAAAAAAAACCCAATTCCAACCTCCAAAAAAAAACCCTCCAGCAGCTGCCTGTTAAAAAAATAAAAAGCTGAAAAACTCCACAGAGGCTGGGCCTTGGTCCTGTCTCTAACACTTAACTGAAAAGAGCACTAAAGGCCCTGATATCTCAAAGAGCTGTTCATTGTTGGTATAAACCAGCAACTCACAAAAGCTATTAACACTAAGTGTCCCTAACACCGCCTCTGCAGGCCACATAGTAGTTATCACTACTAACCAGCGCTACCCAGCACTCCTAGTAACCAGTAACTGCCAACACTGATACCGTCTAAATAAAACACCCAACCTCTTATAAATACATAAACATTTTTATTTCCCCCTGTTTATAAATAAACCCCATGGTTGTTATTCCTATAGCCTAAAATCTCTTACAATTGTGCACGCAGGTAAAAACCCATAGACAGTAACCTATATTAGGCATTGTCCTCAGTTAGGCTATAGCCCCTATTGCTATAGCCCTAAATTCTAATTTATAGCCTTTTAACCTTTCAAAACTTTAAAAAAATCTCTCTAGCCTCAAAGTCTTTCTCCACCTCCCCTTTAAATACCACCTAACAAACTGGCAGATGACTTCTGCCACCATCATAGAGATGCATCTGTATTCTGCCTTGGAAGTTCCCTTTGAGTTGTTCTTCAGGAAATGCTGAGAAACATCCTTACAGACATACTCATCTTGGGAAGGCTGGGGAGAGAAGGCAGATACTCGAGTGCCCGTTGTTTCCCAGTCCCTCTGTAGGCATCTCCTTACAGAAAACCCAAGCAGCAGCTGCCCTTTGACAGATGTGGAAATAGAAGCCCAGGAAGAAAACTCATCAACTTGCCTTAAGTCTCCCAGCTGTATAGGAGAGATGTGCATCTACACGGTTGGAGTGAGAAACACCTTTCTTAGCCCTCACATGCTGCCTGAGGCTGGCTGGCTGTGTCAAGTGGTCTCTGCTCCATGGTTTGGGTTTCTAGGCTTTGTGGTGCACATTTGTAAGTACCGGGAATGACAGTCCTGTCTTCAGGCAGTTTGTCGTTGGGGAGACAGAGACAAAAGGGGCACAAGAACTGGGAGAATAGCCCTTAAAGTATTAACTCCAGGGCCTCCCTGGTGGCGCAGTGGGTTAAGCAACGCACTATGAAGCAAACCGCAGCCACTGCAGCATGAGTTCGATCCCTGCTGCCGGCCAGGGAGGGGACCCACATGGCGCGGCAGACCTCTGCTGCCTTGCCCGCTGCTCCCCTCAGCAGTGTACTTCTGTTGGTCTGCCTGCTCTGCTCCCGGCTCTCTGTGGTGAATCCTCTCACCCTCCCCCACACCTCTGGTCTGTACCCTGGTGCTTGTATGCATAAATAAACAAATCTTTAAAAAAAAAAAAGTATTAACTCCAGTGGTCTCTCAGTAGACAGCATTAGGGATAACTTTTTTGCCTCTATGTTCCTTCACTCCGCAGATGTTTATTGAGTGCTCACTTTGCACCAGGCTCGGTCCTAGGCACTGAGGAGATGGTAATGAAGATAAGCAGGGCCTGCTAGCACAGAGGAAACAAGACACTCAGGAGGTAAACAGGTGCATAAGCAGGAAAATGTCGGTCTCTGCCAAAAATTAAAACTAGCTGTTAAGTGACTGGTGGTTCTGAAGAGATGATGTTTAAACTGAGAGCTAAATGACAGGCACCAGCCTAGTTATAATCATGGGGAAGAATGGCAGGTGAGGGAAACAACAGGTGGGTAGAGTGACTGAAGTGACAGTGAGTGGGTTGTACAGGAATAAGGGAAGTGACTGGAAATGAGTGAAGCACATGAGTGGCCCATAGAGTGTAGCTTTCGTGTCTTGTCCTCCTCTAGAACCCACCGTTAGGATAATTTGGCCTTTTCATTTGACCTTTTGTTGAGGTGAGCCTATCCTCTGGGCTCTGGGCTCTGACTCGCCCCTATGCTGCCCGAAGTGGGAGTGGGGCCAGCGGACAACCTGTGCAGATCCAAGCACATCAGCTGGCACTACTTGAAGTCTGGAAGTAACTCCCTCACTGCCCACAGAATTTGCCACAGCTGCAGTGGGAGAGTCAGACATGACCTCCAGAACTGCTGGCTTAAGCTATGATTTTGCACTTATAACGTGTGGAAATACCTGGTTGTTAACGGCAAAGTTCCTCTTGGCAAGCATCTTGAGCTCCTTTTGAGACAGGCGGTGGGTCACTGCTGTGCCTGAAAGCATGTCTGTGGACCCTGGCTGAGGGGTTCCACTGCTTTCCCTCCCTTTGCTTCCCACCAGCTCCTCAGGAGATGGCGACAGCCCAGTGCTTAGCGCCACCACAGCGACTGGCCAGGTCTAAATTAAGCATGAAATCATGGGAATTCTAACTTTTCCCATGCAGCTCTGCATTTTTTTCAAGTGTCTCAAGCTGGAAAGTTGTAAGATCAGACCGTAATCCATAGCTGTGCCTGCCTGCCCTGTGGGGCTGGGTGGGGTAATTATGAGAACCTGTCAAGTGTCACCTTTCTGTAGATCCCAGTCTTTGGGTGGCATTGCCATCTGTCGTTAGTGGGTGTTTCTAGTAGCAGAGTCACAGCATGTTAGAAATGGAGATTCTCTGGCCCATAGGTCACACACAACCTGTTTTCCTTGGAGGAGGGGAGGGTTCTGAGCACTGCTCTTCAGACTTCCAAAGGCCCAAGAGAAGCCTTACCTTTGTGCCCACCATGGAGCCTCCCACAGACCAACAGAAACATCTACTACTAGACTTGTGGCTAGAATTCCAGCTCCTTCTACAGTGACCTGTGACTGGGGCTGGTCAGAAGCTTGGGCTTCCCTTGACGTCACAGAGATGTCAGGGAGTTGAGCCATTTGTCAGAAGGAGGGCCTTCAGGTTGAAGCATTTGGGGAGAGTATCTGGCCTACCTCTTCACTTTGAAAGTAGAGATACTAGTCACTGCTTGCACGGTGCCAGAGTGGTCACAGTGCTAGATTGAGACCCCTGGTTTCCCTTCTTTTGTGGTTCTGTGTGTTTTACCATACCTCATTGTTTGCTTTCTGGCACACTTTTTCAAGGATGCTTTCTGTGATTGGTCATTGTGAAATTACTTTGAGAAGTAGAATTGAAGTGGGGGAACATTGAAGCATTCTTAATTTCCTCTATGACATGTTTACACATCCCTTGGTCCAAGTCTCAGGGTTTTTGATCCCTGACCATGTGAGGAGGGCCCAGCTCATCAGTTTCCTACAAGAGGAGAGGGGTGTCAGGTCACCCAGGCACAGCTGGAACAGCCAGAACACTTCTGCTTTTGGTCCTTGCTTTGCATGACATTAACAGTGATAACATTTGGACAACTGTATAATCTGCACCCCCAGGCTGCTCTCCTGACTAACTGAATGATCAGGGCATGTTGGTAAGGAAAAAGGAATGCCTTATGGGTGCTCTTAGGATTAGATTTCTGCTTTTAGAAAAAGTAAGGACATGTAAAGTCTTCAGAGACTATCTGACATTTGATTTGGGCTCCTCTTGTTTCAGTGACCATCATATCCTGGGAGAAATTGCCCTGGTGGCTCTTTGTGGGACCATCTCTTGCCTTGCGTGAAGGGTGGTCTTGTCCTGACAGTGGTTAACTGGCCACCTTGGGGCTCTTCCTCCCCTAGAGAAGAGGAGAGTAGAGTTTAACTTCACTTACTTTATTATCTAGAAGTCAAGTCTTAAACATTTGTTTTCCTTTGAAATTCTTTAAGTATATGAACACAATTTTTTCTAAAGACCACTTTTTGGATAGCCATATAGAAAATTTGTTTACTCAGTAAAAGGTGTTGGAATATAGATGACCGTAGTAAGTTAGTGAAGAGGATGTTTCTTTTTTTTTTTTTTGAGTTCTGTCTTTCCTGAGGTATGTAAAATAAATATTTTTTTTCCTTTTCTTTCTCCTATCCTCATGAGCAATAGTTATTTCTCTAAGTTATTGCGAGCTTGACTGGTGTGGAGTCATAATGGTCCTTTCTTTTGAGGCTGATCTGAAAAAGAATGTGGCACTGTCCATATTGTCCTAACTGGACCGCTGTCATCTGGAAAACCAGCTTGGTGTGGTCATGTGAACTGTGGTCTCAGCCACCTTCTGACTGAGCCTCCTGTCGTGGTCATGGCACCCTTTACCCAGTAAGAAGATGGAGGTGTTTTCTTACTCAAGGACTGCACACAAGAAAATTAGAGCCAGCTAATCCAGGCTTGTAAGGTAGTTCACAAACTTGGTTTATGTACGACACACAGTGACACCAAGGTATTGGCTTCAGTATAACTAAAAATCACCAGAAGAGCTTGGTAAGAATGTCACACCTCCCAGCACCTCAGTTGCTGTCTCTGGAGTTTTGAGTAGGCTTTTCAAGAGATTCTGGGATGTGCAGTCAGTGGACCGTACTGGTGCAGTACTGCTGAAAAAGTGACTGCACCCTCTTCCCACAGCTGTCATGTGCCTTGAGAGAAGCAAAATACCAGTGAGGACGCAGGAGGCTGCAGGACAGAAGTGGTGTGAGCTGCTTTGTAGGGTGGCAGTTTTTCAGTTCAGTCTACTCGGTAATATTTATTGATTTTTGGCTGCATTATCACAGACAATGTGATTGATCTGTGACTGTTGGTTTTAGGGGCAGGGAGAGACAATTTTTGCTATTCTCTCATAGCTGGTCTTGTTCCTGGAGCTGATCCCTAGTCCCTGAAATGCAATTGCCAAAATCTCATGAGGGATTTGATGTAGACCTCACGGGGTAGGATGAGCATCTTTTTGCACGTGGCCTTCCATGCCTCAGCATAACAGAAGCACAGTGTTGAGACACATGGACTTTGAGCAGGGACCTAATGGGCTGCTCAGGATCCTTAAAATAATCCCATGATGGAAAATGGATTCGGAAGGAATTTCCCCACCCAGCCCTTGGAGCATATTTTAATGGAATTTTTCTTTCCTCCAGAGGCATCACTCTGTCAAGCCTTGGAATCAGTTTGTTTGTTTAGTTTGGTTCTGTTTGCTGTTTTAGTCAGTCTTCTCAGTCTGCTGGAGACTCATGGGACCCACAGAGAAGCACAGTTCTCCTTAAGACCCTGTCAGAGGCTCGGGAAGGCCTTGCTCTGGGTTTGTTGTTTGGTTCTGCCAGCTTTCCTTCTTTCAGGGGTTTGTAGCACAGGGCTCGCAGTTGCACATGACAAAAGCACATGTTACTGTAGGTCACAGATGGCATGCGTTTGACTGCAGCTGAGAAATCCAGGGAATAAGTGGCTTCTAATACAGGTGGACCAGAGGTTCATATCATGTTGTGCCTTGTTCCTTCTTCTTGCTTTGACTCCTTGCTTGCTTGTTTGCTTCTGTGTTGGCTTCAAACCTAGGTAAACTCTGGTTCTGTGGTGGCTTCCAACAACTTAGCAAACCTGCTGCTTTCCCAGTAGTTTCGGGGTCCTTCAGAGAGATCTCGATGGCCCCATCTGGGTTGTCAGCCTGCCCCTGATTTAGCCACTGGAGGGGAGGGCATGGGGTGGGTTGTGGAAGCCAGTGGTTTCGGGGAAGGGCTCACGCTGCTGATAGGCTAGACCTGGATCAAGCCTGTTGCTGGTCATTTCTCACACAGAAGATGGTGGATCTTTCTTTCTGAGACAAGGGGATATAGATATTATATGGATAAAAACAACAGATTTTCAGGTTAGAAATGAAAAATTCTTTGCCTTAAAGAACCTCATCTAGTATTAGGGACTAACCTTAGAAATGTATGTCCCCTTCCATTCTGAATCTACCGTGGATTTGATGAGGAATCTCCAAAGCTCCAAGGCCTTAGGAAAGACCTGACAGGAATAATGTGCATGGCTCTGGTGCACTCCCCCCACCCCAGGCCAGCTGCCTGATATGTTCATTTTCTTTGCTGTTGGTTGGAATTATCAGCTCAGTGTGGTTATCTGGGGCTTTGCATGCACATCAAAAACCCTGATTCTTATTAAAATGAATTAGTAATTAATATAATTTCAAAACAGGCTTTTCGGGACTGGTGCTGGTGTGGGGAGATGTGGTAGGGGTTATGGTTGGAAGTCTTCCCATCCAGGGAAATAAATGGTTGTTCTCTGGGCCTTTCCTGCTCCTGGTCCAGCTCTCTCAGTGGTAGATACAGATATATTTATTAGCTTTGAATAGTAAATACTAACTTGAAATAATTTTGCTGCCCCCATTCAAAAATATTTAAAGTTGTAACAGAATTGTACAAACTCCCCTGCTTAATTTACCCCTTATAAAATAGTTGTATGTAATATCTAATGATAGAGCTAGATTGCTAGATGCATTTTCAGTTAGTAAAAATGGCATTTGTCCCTTCGGTTATCAATGTGTAATTTAGGAAATTAGGAAAATAATTGGTAAGTCCTGCCCCCCAACCAAATGGCCAATGTTTGTGAACTGACCACATTTCCACAGGCTTGAATGAAGAACCCAGAGGATAACAATAATTCTATTTCAGTTGCTTATACATGTACCTCAGTTCAGGCTCAGCAAGCTAGAAATGGAAGAAAACTGGCAAGTTTTGAGAAGGAAAGTTTGGAAAGTAGTGCATGCAAACTATTAAAAAAAAAAAAGAAATGGGAAATGAGAACAAAACAAAACTCAGATTCTAGAAATTACCCAGGACATGTACTTGAGGATGGTTTGTATTCTGGGAGGGAGTGCCTGCCAGATGTTTTCTGGGATGGAAGACGTTTAAGTGTTTACAGCTCAATCCTGAAGTTGAGAGGCAGAAGCTTTAAAATGAGGACAGTGAAGCCTGACATCAACATGGACAGGTGTGGCCACAGAGGTCTGCATGGTGAGGGGTGAGCAGCCTGGGAGAACCTTGTGCAGCCCACTCGTGTGGCCAGGTTTCCTCGTGGTCAGGTTTGGAAGTTTTAGTCCGCAAAGTCTGGGATGAGGCATGTAACTCAGAGCCCTTGAAAACAGTTTCTCAGAGGCACCCTTGGTGTCCTCTTTCCTCTCAGGAATTTCTTAGCCCCACATATTGCCCTTCTCAAAGTTCGCTGACCCTGGAAGTTGTCTCTGTCTATATCTTTTACAAAAATGGCAGGCAGCCATTCAGATTATTGTTTTTTATGTGTATTTTTATGACTATAAGAAACATCTTACTAGATTTTTCTTTCTCAAAGCCTAAATATTTCAGACACTGCCAAAATATGTCTTCGCCAGCTGAGCCTGTTAGAGGAAGCCCTTGCCTTGCTCTGTGCCCTGTCTCCAGATTGGAGTCCCTTTCCCGGCCTGTATCTTGGAGGTCAGAGACATGTCAGCCCTTACAGGAATTACTGCCTTTCGTGCTCCCGAGGGACTAGAGGCTTGGTGGGTGCCCTGGCCGACCTTACCACTCTCCCTGGGACAGCACGTCCAGCTAGAGGCCTGCAGGTCTGGGGTGGCTTGAGTGAGGAGCGGAGCAGAGTCCGGGGCATCTTTTCTCCCTCAGAAAAACAATTTTTCATTATAGTCAACCGTTTGAGGCCTTTTTTTTTTTTTAAACCAGGATTGTTTCCTCTCCTACTTATTTGAAGCTGGTTTTGACCTGGAGGGTAGTGGCAGAAGACCTATCTTGCTGCTTCTGAGAGGTGGGACAGTCTTACCTGGACGCGCCAGATGGAATGACAAATCTGGTGCCCGGTGGTCCCAGGCACATCGTAAGGCCTCTAGATACTAATAGATCTGGATGTTACTGTTGCTTTCGATGTCTGTTTGGGGAATGCTCATTAAAAATCAAAGTGATTGGTTTTCCTTTACCAGGTACATTCCATTTCTGTTAGCAGTGAATTTTGCTGTGAAGGAAAAACCTTGTTAAGTGTCAGATGTATGTCACTGCAGAAGTTTTTAACCGTTGGTTCTTTGACAGACAGTAGATATTTATTAGAGCTGGTCAGATTGGTGGAGAGGCAGAATACTATTGCCTGCTGTCTGTGGGAGCACAGTTCTGTGGCTTGAGACGGAAACAGAATTCTTGGCATATTTGAGGGTGGAGTAAAGACCTTCTTGGCTGAAGCAGATATGTCTACTGTCACCAGGATGAGATTTGCAAAATTGCCTCTTACATGTATTGTTACATGTTATGAGTGATCTCTGGGTTTCCTGTGGCTCTTCCTGCCCCCTAGTTTTGTTTGCTTGGTTATTTTTTGATATGCCGATTAACCTAGCCAAGGCTTTAGATGAGGTAGTTGGGGGCTATCCATTGTTTCTCTAGCAGAAGCATCACAGAAGTTTGGCTTTGTGTTGCATGGGAGGAGAGTGCCAGCTGAGTGACTATAGTCAGCTAACCTAGGGATTCCAGACCTCAGGGTCCTCCTGTACCATAGGAAAATCCTTACCTAGAGGGTTTTCGTAAACATTAAATGAGACAGAGCTGGGCCAGTGCTGCTGTGTCTCCTTTACAGGTTCAGTTGGTCCTATGAGGCCTAGAAGGCTAGTGGTTGGTGGGGGTGTTGGTGATGGAGGAGCCCTTCCCTTGTGTTTATACCCCAGCTGTGGTGTTCTATTTCTGGCAGTGCTGAAGTCAGTTTTCTCATTTTATAGGTGAGGATTAACTATACAAACACTTCTCTTCTACCTACTCAGGTCTCCTCAGTTTTGAAGATCAGATCAAGGATCCTCTCTGGCAGAGTCCTTCCTGTGTCTGACTTTGCATCCTTGGATCCCCATGCTCTCTACAGACTGGGGACAAGAACACTGTTATGAATGTTTCATTAATTTATTTAACAGTGTTTATATCCTTGTCAGTCAGGCACAGTGCTAAGTGCTCAGTGCTCACTGGTAAGCCATACCAGTGGGGGTCCCAAACTCCTGGACCAGAGCCCATTGTGGGAAATACGGGCCTCCCTCCCTCCAGCTTGGTAAATGTCTTGTTCTTTGATAGTTGTGTTTGTGGCACAGGGCAGGGTTAATCCTTTAATGTGTAATCTTGGGCCTTAGTTTTCTCCTCTGTAAATTGAGGGGATTAGGCTAGAGCCAGATTATTTTTTTTTTTTGAATATAAAACTATTTATTGACCACTGTTCACCAGTATTTACAATAAAGTAAACAATATACAGTTGAATAACATTCTGATTACTACAAAGTTACTGTTTTTCCTGGCTTCTGTTGAACCAGTAACCAAAATACTGAGAATATTGAGCCTACATATAAGGAATGAGTTGGGGTCAAGAAAAACACGCAGGTCAAGAGTTCAGGTTACAAAGTTTGTTCACCCATTTATTCCAGCAGGCCCTACTAAATTGCCAACATTGCTTACCATTCATTAGGTTTCCATGGACAGTCTTAGAAGTCCCATGAATCATGGCCTTTCAGTCAATATAGCACAGGGATTTCAACTTCTTGTAAAGGAATGGTTCACTAGAAGAAATCTTTAAATATCCACTTAACTAAGTCTTGCTTGCCTATTGTAACACATCAGGATTTATCTAGTTTTCTCATTTGGGTGGGAAAGTTGTTGGCAGAGATAAAATTTTCTTTCAGAGGTTCTGCAAATAAAATGCAATTATATGACTGTAGATATAAAATGTGGGTACTGAGATGGCTGTTTTTAAATTGTCTAATTTAAATTACTTATATTTAAATTGTCCAATTATAAAATTATCTACTTATTTGGAAGATAAATCTTCAGGAAAATTTTCAATTGAACTTAAAGTGATTTCATCCTTAGGTTGCTCAAAAATGATGGCATCACAGAAAGTGGGCTTATCCACAGTCACAAAATGAATTATTGAGCTTCATCTTCTGGACATGAATGCCAAGTTAGTCTCTCTTCATAAAAAGCAATTACAATTTGAGGACATTTCATGTTTGCCTCTTTTGCCAGCACCAAGTCTGCTTCATCTGAATCTTTCCATTTCATGAGAAACATTAATTCTCCACTGCTGTCTGTGGCACCAATTATTCGCTCAGGATCAAGACCTCTGGCAAAACCTCTTGGTTTATCAGCAGCATCTCTTTTCTTCTTTGATTTGCTATCATCAGATTCACTGTCAGATAAAGATTTTCTTTTTGTACCATCCTTTTCTTTACCAGCTTTTTGAGAATTAAGAAATGCTTCAATCAACTCTGGACAATCTAAATTTTCTTCAGGTTCCCAAGTATTGTCAGCATCTGTAAATCCTTTCCACTTAAGGAAATACTCCACCTTCCCATTCACTACACGTCGGTCCAATACTTTTTCTACCACAAATTCTTCAGGTTCTGCCTCTTCAACTTTTTTACTTTTTCCATTCTGTTTCTTTCCCATTTTTTGCAATGTAGTTTTATTGGAGGCCATTTTTACTGCAGACTTGAAGAGCTATTATTCACCGCCTCCGAGCTGCTCCGGGTCCCGGGTCTCAGCGTCTCCGGCCCTGCGCGCCTCAAGCTCGAGCCACATCCGAGGGGGAGGGGGAGCCAGATTATTTTTAAGGCTATATTATCTCAGGCCAGATACTGGAGATTTTTGAAAGTCAGTGGATGGCCTTAACTGTATTCTAGAAGAATAGTCTAAAACCTTTATCAAATGTCAGAAGAAAGTGGGCTCATAGAAAATTCCCTGGAGAGTTAGAAGCATGGTGGACCAAAGCCAAATGTTAAGTAATTTTAAAGGTGTAGCTAGGCATTTTGGGGTTAAGATGTGCCTGAAATTAGAGGCTTTCTTGATCCCACAGGTAATTTAAAATCTGTCAGTCCAGTTCACCCCACTACTAGGATTCTTCTCTAGCTGATTGTTGCCATGCAAAGAAATTACAACCCAAAAGGTCATTCTGTGGAAGTATTTTGGAAGTAGAAATAGTCATAATATTTTCTACTTTTCTTCTAAAGACTTAAGCTTGAGTGTAAATTTTATTTATTAACTTGCTGTGTTGATTTTAGTGTAGTTTTGAAAGAATGGCAGATTCTTCCCTCCTAGGGAGAAGAGGGTATGTCCATGCACTGTCCTCTAACTCGCAGTACCTGCTATTCACAGAAATGCCTGAGCTGGTGTGTCCTGTGGTCTTGGGGAGCTCATGGCACAATTAGTGTTTTTTTTTTTTTTTTTTTCTTTCTCTAGGTCATGGCTTCCACCTTCTCAGACCTAAGTCTCCAGTGGAGGAAATGACTGGTGGCGATCTTGCTCCAGATCTGTTGCAGAGACTGAACTTTCACAGGGCTCCAACTTGCCCTGGACAGGAGTGTTTCTCTCTTTGAAGGGCTTTACATTGCAGCCAAGAAGATAAAAAATGACGACTTCGTCTATCAGACGGCAGATGAAAAACATTGTGAACAATTATTCAGAAGCCGAAATAAAAGTCCGGGAAGCCACATCCAATGATCCATGGGGCCCATCCAGCTCTCTGATGACCGAGATCGCAGACCTGACCTACAATGTGGTGGCCTTCTCAGAGATCATGAGCATGGTCTGGAAGCGGCTCAACGACCACGGCAAGAACTGGCGGCATGTGTACAAGGCGTTGACGCTGCTGGACTACCTCATCAAGACGGGCTCCGAGCGGGTGGCCCAGCAGTGCCGTGAGAACATTTTTGCCATCCAGACTTTGAAGGACTTTCAGTACATAGACCGTGACGGCAAGGACCAGGGCATCAATGTACGTGAGAAATCAAAGCAGCTGGTGGCCCTCCTCAAAGATGAGGAGCGGCTGAAGGCTGAGAGGGCCCAGGCTCTCAAAACCAAAGAGCGCATGGCCCAGGTTGCCACTGGCATGGGCAGCAACCAGATCACGTTTGGCCGAGGCTCCAGCCAGCCCAACCTCTCCACCAGCTATTCAGAGCAGGAATATGGCAAGGCCGGGGGATCACCTGCCTCCTACCATGGATGTGAGTAGTGGAAGCACTCCCTACCCCTTGCCAGAGTGCGCTGAGTGCAGCAGCGCTGGGAGAAAGGTAGGGTGGGTGCCCTTGGGCTGGGTGAGAGCTTGCCTCTGTTCTCCATTCTTAGCTTTCAGCATCTCAGACAATGGTGTCCTTGGTCTCACAAAGGAGCTTTTGGCCCCTTGGCCACTGGGCTTGGAGGGCTTGAGACCTGCTGCACTGTGGTCTGATTCGGTCGGTACATCTGGGTAGGGCTCGCCCATAGGTAGAAGGCAGGCACAGAGGCAGGTTGACTGCTTCCTCCTCAGGAGGGGCTGGAGTGAAAGGGTTGGCCTGCTGCACAGGCAGTGGAGAGTTAACTATATTTGGGAGAAGAAAATAATGTTCTTCCTTGGTAATCTCGTTGCTTTAATCTCACATTAAATGCTTTTCTAATGACTGGGCTACTGGGCTTCTGAATGGCTCAGTGTTTTATTCTACTTCAGTGTCACAGATGTGAGATATGGGATGTCGCTGTCCCACTTTCAGAGGGAGAAGATAAAATCCTCTGCGGGTGTCAGTGTGAGCCAAGGCCTTACACAGCTCGTGGAGGTGGTTTCTTCGTGATTTGGTTGTGTGGCTGGGTCTCTGCTGGATGGGGCTGCTCTGTTTTCTTGTTTTGTACAGTAGATCACCCCGGGTCTTTGCCCATTGTTCAGAAGTGCAGTCTGCAGCCTGGCGAAGCTAGTCTCTGGGGGCCACATTGGCTTCCTGGCCAGTCGTCCCAGCCTGAGCGCCCCTCTGCCTTCACAGTGTGGTGTGAGACAAGTGACCCTGCTGGCCCATGGGGTGGAGTTGGGGCAGCATGCAGAAACTGTATCCTCTGACTGAAAACAAAAATACAGGTCTCTGTGCCCTATTGGAATTGGTAATACTGTGTCAGCATAACAGAAAAAAATTTGTTTTAAAGGAAGTTGTTTGTAGTTTGACAAACTCTGTCAGCCCTCGCTTAATCAGTGGTTCCATTACCAGACCACTTACTAACATTTCCTACTTTTGCAGGTTTCAATTTGAATTTTGAGAAATGTGTCAAATAGGAGATTTGCATATTGAAGTCAGACTTCGAGCCTCTAGGAATTTTAAGTTATTATCAAGCTTGAATAGTTTTGGCCCCATTTTTAGTTATTGTCATTTCTCCCTCTTCGTTTGAATTGCTCTGTTAAGTCAGTAGAGCTTGTGACCATCACGAAACTGCTTGGAAAGCCCTGGAACCCGGGTCTCCGGAGTCTCCTGGGCTGGATTGTACCAGAAAATGAAGATGCCCCTTTAAGAAGTGAAGTTGTTTATTTTTCTCTAGGAACCTCTCTCCACCCCTTCCTGTTCCCCTCCCTCCACCCAAAGTCTCCCTGTGGTTTGAGCTGGTCTTTGACTGCCTTGGTTTCCTCTTTGGGAAGTAGCTGTGGCCCTGGGAGCTGCTCTTTGCTGTTGGTTTGCCCTTTGCAGTCATTATTCTTAAGAAACCGGGGCAGGCAAAGTAAGGAGCTGCCATGGTGTCCTGTTGGATCAGTAGTTTGTGATGTGATCCTAGTGCAGGGGTGAGACAGTAGAGTGTGAGAGCCTGGGAGTCTGGCCGGGGTCCTCCCGACACAGGCGTCTGTCCCTTCCGTTTGGTTGCTGCTGCCATGGTCCCAGGTCTGCTGGTTTCTGGTTCAAGCTCAGGCTGTTTGTTCAGGGTCAGAATGTGGCCAGCAGGCAGTCATTCCCGTCAAGCTCACTGGGCATCAGCCGTGGCTTACACCTCTGCCACTCCCTCTTCCTCTAATGGCGTGTCTCTCTCTGTGTGTATGTGTGTGTGTCCCTACCTGACAGCGCCCGAGGCCTCGCTGTGCCCCCAGCACCGCACAGGGGCCCCGCTGGGTCAGAGCGAGGAGCTGCAGCCGCTGAGCCAGCGCCACCCCTTCCTGCCGCACCTGGGGCTAGCCTCCCGCCCAAATGGCGACTGGTCCCAACCCTGCCTCACTTGTGACCGCGCAGCCCGAGGTGGGACGGCGGTTTGCTTTTCTCCTTCCTAGAAATGCTGGGCTGCTTGCTGGGGGTGTGCTTGTCATGTCAGTACAGCCAACTCTCTCCCTCTCTCCTTTTGGACCTTGCGGTCCCACCTCCAGTGAACCTAGGGCCCCTGTCTTCCTCTCTCCCCAGGAGCTCGGGTGGCCTTGCCACGCTGCCCTCATACCATCATGCATCATTTGCTAGAAGTGCTGCTGAATGCTCAGTAGGGGAGCTGCTCTCCCGGTAAAGCACAGGGTGCTTGTCCATGCTCTCCTTGTGTCTCCCAGCCCTGAAAATTGGAGGTTGCTCTCCTGTCTTCTAGACCCAGGCATAGTGGAGGGTCCAGCCATTTGGCTTGCTGAGCCAGAAACATTTGGTTTAAATCTGCCAAAGATGGGCGATCCTGAGGGCCTTGGTGGATAGTCATTGGAAGCCACCATCCTTGATGCAGTGACCTGTGTCTTGTTGAGGACAGAATAGGGTTGTTTTTGCTTTTCAATTAACTTCCATCTTTCCTAAAATTCCCCTTTACCGTGGTAAACAGAGAGTTAGCTGTACTGTCAATTCTAGGTCAGTGTTTGAAGATACCTAATTCAATGGGTAACTAAAAATGGGGCTTCTCTTTCAACTAATTAATAATGTATCTTGGTCAGAGCCTGTAACTGTTGCAGGTTAAGCTGGAAACAGATTTTCACTGTGCCTAATGAGAAAATACTCTCAGTTTAAAATACCTTCTGTCCCCAGTGGGGCCCTACCATAGGGAAGACAATTGTCCTCATCTACTCTTACTTAGAAGTAACATTGACGAATCTTTGTGTGACTCTCTGATGAGGTGGCCAGCTTTTGCTCAGGTCTGGAAGCAGTTACTGTTCATTCATGCCTCATTAATATTACAGCTTGTTTGACTTGGATATTTGTTTGATCACTATATTTAGCTCTGGGGATATTTTCCTGTGCCTTATCTTTCCCTAACACTTTAGATGGGATTTTGTAAGGAAGACTAGCTTAGTGCAGAAGATCAGAGTTTTCAGAAGGATAACCCACAGGCATGGGGTTATACTCCATTTCTTCTCCCACACATTCTGTTTCCCAGAACTCTAGTAACCCTTCCTCTCCTCTTATTTTTTTAATTTTTCCTAGGGTTTTACCCATTTAGTGACGGACATGGTCTGTTTTGAGTTTCAGTGGTTAATTCTACATTCGCCTGGCTTTTCAGCTTTCTAAGTGGCAGTTGACCTATTTGCATATTAAAATCAGCCCCAGATAAGTCTCATACACCTGCCTGTCTCCTCCCATTGGTGGGCCACTCTGATTCACCAGGACCAACTACCCCATTTACCAGGCCAGGCTCAGTTCTGCCTCTGTACCTTTGTCCGTGTGGTTCCTTCCACTTGGGCACCTTCCCCCATACACACGTCTGACAAGTTGCTTGAGGTATGCATTCCATGTGGATCTTTGCTCTTCTCTACTCTGCTAGGAATTAAGGATGGAAATGATTTTTTGCACAATTTTTGACAATCTCTGAGATGAGTTTTGTGCCGACAAGTGTTTTGTGGAACCATCTTTTACTCTGTAACTGTTCCATGTGTGCATTCCTCTTTAGCTCATGTTTCCCTGTCTCAGAGGGTTGGGATAGGGCAGGACCGTGTCGTTTTCTCTCTGTTCTAAGCACCAAAGTTTTGAGTGTCAGGTAAGTGCTTAATTTACGCATAATGGAAGTTTTGCTTTGAATGTATCTGCTTGGAATCCAGTGGTGGAGAAATCAGTGACACCAGCCATTCAGAAAATGAGCTTGTGCAGTGCAAGCTGTGATTAGGGGACACGTTTGTAAGGGACACACTTAGGGCTTCAGGGTCCCGGGGGAATAGAGGCAGACTGCCTAAAAAAGCCCCTTTGTGTGAGGCAGGCATAGCAGGAGGTTTTTCTGCCTCAACTATTATTCTGATCCTTAGTGATAGTGATTTGAGGAGAGCTTCTTTCATATGTCATATCCATTTGCTCTCTGTTTCCTCTCTCCCTCTCACCTCCCACATAGATCAGTAGATCTTGGAAATGGTTCAGATTCTTTCCTCCTCTAGTTCCATGGGCTCAATTCAGTGCCACCTTTCTTGCTGGTTTCCTTATCCTGTCTCCATCTTTGTAAATATTACCCCGATCTCAGAAACGATGCCCTGTCCTGCAGAGCACCTTTAGATTACAAGGCTACTTGCAGGGTCCAGCCTGAGCCTCTGACATGGTAGAAAATTCCCTTCGTGCCCTCTGCTAGCTCAGGTCTGCTAATGTCTTCCTCAGGGCATTGTACCAAATTTTCTCTGTGAAGTCTGCCCCAGTTGCACTCTGGGTTTCCCAATCTCTTTCACTCAAAAAGTGTGTATCGTGTCCCCATTGTGTGCTGAATAAGCACAAGCAGTGCCTCCTGCCTCATGTAGGCTACATATTAATGGGAAGAGAGAAAATGAACGTGGGGCATTCTGCTGCACATTATGTGATGACTGCTTTGGAAAACAGTAAGCCAACACCAAAAACTACCCAGCTAAATATGAGGAGTAGGAAAGGGTGGTCTGCAATGTTCAGTAAGATGTCAGGACAACCCTCACTGAGAAGTGACAGTGGAGCAAAGATTGAAGGAGGGGTGAGCTGTGTGAATGAGGGCCTGGAAGGCGGAGAGCCTTGCAGATACCCTGAGGTGGGAGTGTGCTCGGGTGTGTACAGAGCAGGAAGACAACTGAGTGGCTGGAAGTGAGGGACCGAAGGTGACAGCAGAGCTCAGGGAGGGAGTGTGGTTGAGGGTGGACCTGGAGAAAGTATAGGCAGCAGAGTGCTGGCCTGGGGAAGGCTTAGGCCCACTTATTAGCTCTCTGGCAGGGAGTTTCTTTGAATTCCTAATCCATCCCATATTGATACTTTTACCTCTGCTGGGCTATTGTAGTAATGATTGCTATTAAATTGCTATTAAAATGCTTTCTCATCGGGCCTCCCTGGTGGCGCAGTGGGTTAAGCAACGCACTATGAAGCAAACCGCAGCCACTGCAGCATGAGTTCGATCCCTGCTGCCGGCCAGGGAGGGGACCCACATGGCACAGCAGACCTCTCCTGCTGTGCCCGCTGCTCCCCTCAGCAGTGTGCTTCTGTTGATCTGCCTGTTCTGCTTCCCGCTCTCTGTGGTGAATCCTCTCATACCCCCACACCTCTGACCTGTACCCCAGTGCTTGTATGAATAAATAAATAAATCTTTAAAAAAAAAAAAAGATAAAATGCTTTCTCATTGTACTCATGTCATGCACCACATGCTAAGTAGGCTGGCATAGTCTCTTCTGGGTCATTGGAAAGCTTTTTTTCAGTGAACTGGAGAGGCATGGAAAGGTTTGGAACTGAGGTAGGACTTGATCTGATTGAAGATGAGACTGGTTTGGAGGACATACTGGCTTTGTATGGGGGAAGGCTGGGCAAATGGAGACCAGTTGGGAGTCTGCTGCCCTAATCCAAGTGGGAAATGACAGTGCCTGGGCCCTATGTGGCTGTGTAGATCTTGGTGTTTTGTTTTTCCCTCAAAAAAATGTTTATATATATATGTATATTATATTCCTAATATATATTTATATATATAAGTGTTTATATATATATGCTATTATAATTTTTACATCATTGTTCATTTTTGTACAGTGTTTGATTTCTCCTCTCAGGTAGTATCTTGATCCATTGTTTGGTTCCCCTATACTCTTCCATAAATGAAACCATCCAGTAATTTGGCTTTTTCTTCTGGCTTATTTCACTGAGCATAGTCCTGTCCAGCTTCATTCATGTTGTTGCAGAAGGCATGAGTTTATCTTTTTTTTGATTGCTGAATAGTATTTCAGTGTGTATATACCGCATTTTCTTGATTCAGTCATCTATTTTTGGACATTTAGGTTGTTTCCATATCTTACCTACTGCAAATAGTACTGCAGTAAACATAGGGGTGCAGGTATCCTTTTGAATTAATGTTTTAGTGTCCTTTGGGTAAATTCCTAAGAGTGGAATTTCTGGGTCATATGGTTGCTCCACTTTCAATAATTTGAGGAACCTCCACACAGCTTTCCATAGTGGTTGGACCAGTTTGCATTCCCTGGGTGTTTTTTTCAAAAGGGCCAGCAGAACTTGCTGGAGGACTAGGTGTTGTAAAAGAGGAGTTGAGGACAGCTCTGAGAACTGTAAGCAGAGCAGCTGGGAGATTGAGCTGCTGAGCCCTCGCATGAAGGTGACTGTGAGTGGAACAGGTCTGAGTGGAGACAGGGTTACATTTGGGCAGGTTAGAGTTTCTACTAGACCTGCAAGTGGGGAGGAGTGGAGAAAATTTGAGAAGTCTAGATCTTGCAGGAAATTCTGGGCCCAAGATGTCTTCAGCTCTTTGCCCTTACCTTCAGCTCTTTTACTCACGTTTACCTCCATCATTCTGCAGTCTCTGGTGCACTGGCTGCTCTTTCCACTCCTTGGTGTGCATGTGTAAGCTTCCTCTGACCCTTACTTGGCACTGCTGTGTGCAAGTGGAGTTTTGGCGTGCAGAGGAATCCTTTTAGGATGAAGGATTGGGGTTTTCCCGAGACCACACAGAGGTGACAGCTGACCAGAATGGACAGGATGTGAACAGCCTCTTAACATCTCCCCCAGCTCTCTCCTGCCTCCCACATTCTGCTTGGAACCCATCGTGGAGTTTAGCAAACTGTGGGGGAGTTGCAGAGTGTCTTGGGGCAGCAGGAATTTACATCAAAGGTGGCAAAGGAAAAATTGTCCCTGTGAGTTAAGGCGAACACCTGAAACCATAATGATGGCCACTGTCCACTGACACTGATACTGCAGGGACAGGGGCCTCCCTCACACTTCCTGAGGAGGGAAGGAAATGCCCAGTTTGTGTTTCCAGCTCCCTTTACTGAACTCCCTGAGTCGCCCACGGTTACCTTGCTCCAGCGTGCATGTGTCTTATGTTGCCTGGTGGCTTGGCTTTCTGGGTGGGAACTGCCAGTACTCCCACTTTCAAAGAAAAAAGAAAGGAAGGAAGAAAGAGACTAGAAATCTTCATCTCCCTCTGATAGGTGAATTTGAACCAACAGAAACTCTAAGATTTGAAACAGGCAGCAAGTGGCAGGTTTTGCCCAGAGTGGGTGCTGCTGCCTGTGACCAGATCTCTTGGGCTGTCCTTATGGACACCCTGCCTCAGTGGCACCATCAGCACAGTAACTGGTGATGGTGAGAGCAGCTTCTCTGTGTGGTTTGGGTCTGCTTCTAGAGTTATTTCAGTGCTTCCTTTAGGCCAGCCTTTTTCCTTTGAGCAGGGGCTTCTCCTATGAAGCTCTTCCCCTCATACTGTCATTCACCAGTTGTTTAAAGATTATGACTGTTTTCATGTATTGTCCTACTAAACTCTGGAAAGGATTGGGGTTGCCTTGCAAAACATATGTAATACCAGAGGATTAAATAGTGAGCAGAAGAAACTGGGGCAAAAGGAACATAAGGGTAAGAAAATAAGGCCAGGGCCACGTAACTGCTGGAGGTGGATCCAGATCTGCCTTTGAACTTCTCAGCCGCTATTACCAAAGAGAACAGTTTCTCTTTATTTTCCAGACTGGATCCAGATGAGATGCTTTTTCTGCAGGTGGAGGAGTAGGGCCTGAGAGAGAGCGTCTTTCAGGACTTTAGGGGGAGCACAGTGGAACCCCCGAGCAAGTTCCAGGTTCTCTCTGATGGCTCAGAAAGACTCCGAGGGTTCCGCAGGGTCTCTTGGGAAATGGAGAGGTAGTCTGACCACTGAGCTTCCTCCAGAGTGATCAGTTATCTTAAATCCATTAGGGGAGCAGCTAAAGCTTCTGTGCCCTGTTTCATGTTCCTCTAGGATTCTCCAGGGGATATCGTTCTCCAGCGCAGGGGAAGCTCAGGAGTAAACCAGAGCTGCTGTGGCCCCTGCCCTGCCAACCAGACTGGGAGTGCAACCGGCCCATGTACACATGTACATACACAGAAGAGAATGTTTTAATGAGAATTAGGCATCCAAGAAAGGGCATCCTACACAGGTTTACATTTGAAAATCTGAGGATATGAGAAAATATATCAATTATTAAAAAAAAAAATCAAACCCAGTTAGCATCTTCCTTGGACGCCCTCCTGGGGTATGAACTTGGAAGGGCCTGGGTCAGTGGAAGCCTCCTGAGGAGGTGGAGGTGGAGGGTGTAGCAAAGTTTTGAGATGCTGATGACACCCCAGGATTGAGGTTAGGGCATACCTAGGATTGAGAGGTGGTTGGTGACCTTTGGCCAAGTGATTCCCTGCTGTCAGGTAAAGGCAGTAGGAAATGGATCCCGATACAACTTTGTGCTCCCTCTTGACAGTTTTCTGAAGGGGGTGGATTATGAATTTGGCGAGAGATGGGATTCATTTGATATCCTGTTTTTTGGGATCAGTTTTGCTCTGTAAGTCAGGGGACCCCTGCATCTTGGGCAGGTAGTTCTTCCCAGGGGCAGAGGTGGGCACTGGGCTGTCACTCTGGGGAGAGTTAAATCTCAAGTGGGGAACGGAGTCACAGAGCCCGGTGGAAGGTGGTTAACCGTGGCAGCTGGTGAGTAATGCCAACAGACCCTTGGCGGTGGCAGCTCTAGTGACACATCTGTCCACGGGCCAAACTCAGTCTTGCTCAGTCTTACCATAGGAACTTGCGTCTTCAGTGGGGTGTGACATGTACATGAGCCATTGCCTGGCTGAACTGGGCGAGTCGGCAGTTGCCTGAGACGGAGACAGCCAGAAGGTCTCATGATCACCCGTCTTCTGTTTGCCCCTAGAAGTAGATCCTCTCCTTTTTTCTGCTTGCCTGAGGAGTTGCAGGTCTTGTTACTGAGGGCCCTGGGCTGGACTCACTCACCCTAATCCTCTAGTCATAAGTAATGAAGCCACAGTTTTTAAACCTAGGTTTTAAAAAAAATGTGGATTTTTTCTATTTTTCAATAAAAATGTGGTTTAATATTTTTCTACACAATAGATGGATTTACATCGTGTGCATATGCCAATTTTAAGATCGTATATCCCATCCCATGTAATGCTTTCCAAACTCTTACTTTTATGGTTTTTTATTATTTTTTTAATTTAGTTTTTAAGGATTTATTTATTTATGCACACAAGAACTGGGGTGTAGGCCAGAGGTGTGGGGGGTGAGAGGATTCACCAAAGACAGAGTGGGGAGCAGAACAGGCAGATTGACTGAAATACTGAGGGGAGTAGCGGGCAAGACAGGAGGGGTCAGCTGCGCCATGTGGGTCAGCTCCCTGCCCGGGGGAGTGGGGGGGGATTGAAATCGTGCTGGTTGACAGTGCTGAGACTTAATCCCTTGTGTCACCAGGGAGGCCCCACTTTTATGGTTTTTAAAGGCAAGAATACCTATTTAAACTGTTACTTATGGAGGACCCAGATCTTAAGGCACCCCTCTGATTGTCAAAGAGTTTAAGATCGAAACAGCTATCAAAATTAGTGATAGGGTAATTTAAATGATTGATGCTAACTTGTGCCATAGAAAATTGAATTTATAAGTGCAGTGTTTTTCAATCCATTTGTCTTTAAAGTATCCTTTGTAGGATAGGTAAACTTGTTTATAAACATTTGCCAAGTCAAGTGCAGTATAAAAAGGAAAAGGGGCTATTTGAGTGAGGTTGGCTAACAGTCATACAGCCGTGGCAGTGTCTGAGTCATGGCTGCTTAGTGTTCAGTAGCGGATTTCATATAGTCAACTTCAGGGGGACACTTAAAGATTATATAAAAAAGAATAAAGTTTTAATGGTGGATTTCTCCTTATATGAGAAAATAGACTGTAATATACATGTGCTCTCTGTATAGTATGTTAGTCTATTTTATAGTCTTCAGAACGCTTTTGGCTCTCTGAAATCGTTGTGTATTTTCTGTCTTCCGGCTAAAACACATTGTCTGATTGGGAGTCGCATCCTCAGTGCGAAGTGCCTGACTCTGGATAGGTGCTCAGCCGAACACTCAAAGGATGAGTGCTAACTAAGTACTTTTTTTTTTTTGGTACTATTTTTATGAGATGTACTTATCTCTGTAGGTATCTGCGGTCAGCATGTCTGTTTTTTGAAAATATTTTATGGGCATATCCAGAAATGTAGACATTTTACATGTTAGTATCGTTTCTTGATGCTCCAAGGTTATCAGTAGTATGATTCATAATTGCGAGTTTTTGCTTAGTAAGAAAATGCTGTTCATCATTTTGGCAGTTGCCTTTCCTTCTTTCCCCTATACCATTGACTCTTAGACTGTCTGCTTAGGAACTTTTAAGTATTCTGAAATGTCCCAAACCTTGGGCCACATTTCCTTCCAATCAAGTCAGCACACTTGGGGATGAGCCCCAGGCGTCAGGGAAGATTCGAGCTTCTGCCAGTCCAGCGGGTCTGAGCACTGATGGACCAGGGACAGGTCTTACTCAGTTGAAGACATCTCCTCCCTCTCCCTTCAGTGATGACCAGTAGCCGCGCCCTTTCAGAAAGTTATAGCCAGCTGGCAGCTGTCTGGCTCTCAGCTTAAAATTGGTGGTGCCAATTTAATCTGCTGACTACTGGCGAGAAGCTTAAGCTAGCTCTCAGCCCAAGAGCCAGCACCCCTAGTTCACTCGGAGGCATACTTTCCCAGTTCTAACTGGTAAGAGTAGTGTGGGTGGGAAGTGAGAAACTGCTAGATTTTTTTTGTTATGAAAGTAATGTGTCCATTCAGATAGTGCAGAAAATGGGAAAAGAAGACAACAAAAGTGTCCCCCAATCTTTTTATACAAAGACAATTGTTGTTCACACTTTAGTGTATTTCCTCCTGGACTTGCTTCCTTAAGCATTTCTTTTCCACAGTTGTAGTTACATTGTAAATGCAACTTTGCATTCCTGTTTTGTCTCAGAACATTCTAGCAGAAGCGTTTTCTGGTTACTCCACAACCCTATAAACATTTTAACAGCTACACTCAACATTCCACAGGGGAAGGTTGATGTTAAACAGTCACTCACTCATGTTCATACAGACAGCCCAGCTATTCTCAGTGCCAGGGTCCTGGCTGCCTGGACTGTGCCCAGGGAAGGTGTAGAGCCCCCCACTGTGTAGTTTTGTTGAGGCCATCTGTCCACGAGTAGAGCAAGCAGGGTCTTAACCTGGAGAGGATTTGAGGGTCACCTCAAGACCCACACCTCCAAACGGCAGCTGTGCTGATGGATCTGAGTAAGACCAAATGGTGCTCCGTGAAAACAACAAATCTCATTGTTTTTGTTAAGCAGGTAATAATTATACGTGTCATTTATAACCGCATGATTTTTCAAAACACATTTTTATAACTTTAGTTTGTTTTTTGCTCATTTGGTAAGCCTGTACTGATGATGGTGGTGAGCAGTGAGGGGCTTGCAGTCTGAGGCCTTGCCCTTTGTGAGCTTCCAGTTAGGGAGAAGTAGACTCACTGACAGTGCCCAGGTTAGCGCCTGGGAAGGGGCTGGGCATGTGGGTTCAGAGCTTCTGTGATAACCACTGAGCTGTTCTAACCTTGTGCATAGTGGGACTGGGTGAGTGAGTAGAGGCGGGGTGTGAGCGTTAGATGCAAGCCGCAGCAAACCCTCATGCAGTGGCCACAGAGGTTGCCCTTCAGCTGATTCTTTCGTACCGGGTTCCCATGAGAAACGTAACGTAATTATGCAGTTTGAAATTTTCTATGTGATTTTCCTTGTTTCTACACAGTTGCACTTTATTTTTAAAGGTTAAGCTTTGGGTAAGTTACTCATCTAAGTTTCAGTCTTTGAATCTGTGAAACAAGGCAACGGATTATATAAATCCCATAATACTGATACATGCACTGCCGTCCTGCTTGTGCGAAGGAGACAAATACTTCGCACAAAATGGATGGTTCATTTTATCTTCCCTTCCATCAGAGTTGTTTCAAGGTTCACACCAGTATAAAGGGCATAAGCTTCTTTGTGCAGAAATCTTGCTTTTCTTTTTTTTTTTTTTTTTTAAAGATTTATTTATTTACGCATACAAGCACTGGGGTACAGGCCAGAGGTGTGGGGGGTGAGAGGATTCACCACAGAGAGAGGGGAGCAGAACAGGCAGATCAATGGAAGTACACTGCTGAGGGGAGCAGCGGGCACAGCAGGAGAGGTCTGCNGCACCATGTGGGTCCCCACCCTGGCCGGCAGCAGGGATCGAACTCGTGCTGCAGTGGCTGCAGTTTGCTTCATAGTGCGTTGCTTAACCCACTGCGCCACCAGGGAGGCCCAATCTTGCTTTTCTAAGGATTGTTTAGATTATTGAAATTTCTGGGGAAAGTACGTGAACGTCGTCCTGTCTCTTGAGACATTGCGGATGCTTTTCCAGATTCTACCTGTTTGCAGTGCCCTCACCTGGATGATAGTGCTCAGTTAACAGTCTTTGAGTCCACCGTGGGTAATTATTTTTAAAGATCATTACTAATTTAACAGATGGAAATTACTGTCCTGAACACTCATTTTAAAAGTGAGTTCCTGTTCACAAGTATTACTCTAGAAAGCTGCCATAGGTGTTTATCTCCATTACGTTTATGATTGAATTAAAAAGAGAAATTATGTCTTTGTCGAATCATGCTGTACTCATGCCTGCTCTTAAGTTTGGGTGCCGTCTTTCTGGATCTAGATGTCAGTGCTCCTCTCCTGCTGGGGAGCTGTGGGTGGCTCTCTGCCACCTCGGGCCCTCGCCCCAGCACTCCACCCATAGAAGGAGAGACTGGAGCTTTGTTACTCTCTCTGTAGACAAAGCAGTGGGAACCACTGGGACCCCTGGGAAAACAGGAAAGAGAAAAAGGTGCTTACTGTTTTGTGCACCTCACAGGCTGGTGATCTTGAAACGGAGAGGGTTTAATCTCTAGCCTAAAGGAAACAGCACAGGTTTGTTCTTTTATTTCAGAGAGAGGATGGGCTTTGAATCAGGCAGACAGATAAAAGGACTGTCCTTTGTCCCTGCTCCACCCTCCCCCACCTCAGTTTCCTATCGTGCTGTGCTCTGGGGCAGATCAGGGCGGAATGTTGCCTTTGTTCAGCCTTGCCTTGGTCCTCCCTGGAGTTCAGCTTCTGTAAAACTGAGGCAACGGACCAATATCTCAGGGTGGTGGTGATGAGCATGAGGTATATCTTGGAAGTCACAGCCAATGTTAGTTTCCATTGGAAATAAACTTGAAATGAGCCCACTGGTGTTGGGACTCTTGCTCTGGGCCAGGATCAAAGCTGATGTAGTAGCCCCTGCCAGTGTCGAGCTTCCTGCCAAGTCAGGGAAATGGCCTGATTGTGAACAGGTCACTGTGTAGAGTGTGGAATTACCGGTTATGAAGGGTGAGGCCCACTCTGCTGATGCCTGCTGAGTGCGTTCAGCATGGGTGTCCCCGCTCGGGGTGCCAGGGTGGGTGTGGGTAGGTGAATCAATTCAGTAAAAAGGGAAGACATGGGTTGAGAAGGTAGCTTCGGAAGAGACACGGATGAGGTCGTGTTTTTCTTCCCATTTGGGAAATGGAGGAAGAGTGCACAGTCTGAAGGCAGGATGGAGTTGGGGAATTCTGGGGTTGAGAAACTCAGGCTGCTGAAGTAGGTTTCCAGGAGGATGGGATCATGAGTAGGGCGGGACCAGGTGAGCAGCTTTGGGGAATGAAGTTCCCCGGCATGGCGAGGATGCCCACTTTTGTGTGTGCAGGGAGGTGGGAGGGCATGGAGAGCTGTCCATTCTGGGGAAGGTTTCACCCTCCTAATAGCCTCCTGGGACTGCTGTAACCAAGCACCACAAAGAGGGCAGCTTTAAACAACAGACATGTGGGGCCTTCCTGGTGGCGCAGCGGGTTAAGCAAATCACTATGAAGCAAACCACAGCTACTGCAGCACGAGTTCGACCCCTGCCACTGGCCAGGGAGGGGACCCGCATGGCACAGCAGACCTCTCCTGCCTCGCCCGCTGCTCCCCTCAGCATTGTGCTTCAGTCAGTCTGCCTGTTCTGCTCCCCGCTCTGTCTGGTGAATCCTCTCACCTCCTGCAACTCTGGCCTGTACCCCAGCTCTTGTATGCATACATAAATTAATCTTTAAAAAAAGAAAAAAAGACATGGTTGTCCCGGTCTTGAAATCTAAAATCAAGGTGTCATCAAGGCCACCTCAGCAAGACAAGGGGAGAATCCTTCCTTACCTTTTCCTAGCTTCCAGTGGCGACAGTCCTTGATGTTTCTTGATGCAATATTCAACCCCTTCTCCATCATCATGTGTCTCCCCTCATGTGTCTGTTCTCTAATGAGGACACCAGTCACATTGAATTTAGGGGTACACTGCTTCTGTATGACCTCATCTGCAACAACCCTGCTTCCAAATAAAGTCACATTTTGAGGGACTTACGGGGGAGAGGGAAGGAGGTGTCATCAGGAGTTTGGCCAGGCATGGCCACAGATATTCTTTTGTGGTCTCAGGCCAGATGGGTTAGGAACATTTCCAGGTATAGTGGAATCTGCTTAAATATACCCAGAATACGGCCACTAATCACTTCAAAGCTACTCTTCTTGCCTACGCTCCCCCACTGCTCCTGAACCTGTCACACTGCAAGTGCTTCCCTTAGACCCTCTCAAAGACCCTCCAAGGACCCTGGAGCCTCTTTTTCATGGCCCTTGGGGTGTTCTCAGCCTCTACCACCCCAGGACCTGTGCCTTTCATCCCACGAGGAAAGTCCCACCTGCTCTCTGCCTGGCCTCATCACTCTCCCCCTGAGTCTCTGCTCCTTCTCCGACCTCTGAACACATAAGAGTGAGTGCTTCTTTGCCCTGGCACCCCCCTCACTTGCTCTCCACTTAGTTGGTATGTACTGTTTCTCCTTAGGAAACACAGCCTCCTCAGGCCTGGAGTAGTGCTGGGTTGGATACATGAGAGTAAAGGACTGTGATGCTGACACTGTCTTTGTGGGAGCAAACAATGAGATTTAGCTTTAAGATTGGGTTCGAATTCTTATCCTGCTAGCTGAGTGGCCTCACTGGATCCTAGTTGCTGTCTCTGTGAGAAGAGTTGATATTAAAGAGCAAGGCCTTTAAGATCAGACTTCATCTCTCTCATTGGTTGGGTGACCTTAGTCATTTCACCTCTAAACTTCAACCTTGGTCTCAAGTTGTGTTGCAGTGGTGGGGAGCATTAGTTACTTACTGAGATGCTTGTAAGTTGTACAGTTGTCTGTGTCAGTAGATGGTCCGGGTGCTTTTCACATATTTATTCATTTAATCCTAACACCAGCATGTGGAGGCAGCTGCTCTGTCTCCATTCGGCTGATCAGAAAGCTGAAGTGCGGATTACCTGCTTCTGCCAGGGTCAGGTGTTGGCAAGTTGCAAGCCCAGATCTGACTCCAGCCATTCAGATTCAACCTTAATGTTGAACTGCTTCTCTTACTGAAAACACTTAGCTGAGGTCAGGCCAAAGCAAGAAAGCAGCAGACAAAGCGGGAACAACACACGCAGTTCCCTGTGAGTAAATGTCACAACAGCGCACCCACACTCATCCTCACAGAATGTGCATTAAAATTGTTTCCTGGGTGGAATCACAAGAAAATGTCAACAACTATTTCCTCTGGGGAGATGATGGGGCAGGATGAGGGGAGTGGCTTTTACTGCCTCTTAGGCCAGAATATTTAAAAATAAGTTACGGAGATCATCACATTCCACCCAAAAATACTTCCATATCCATCTCTTCCTGGTGAGTGAGTGACTGAGCGAATAGCTAAATCAACAGTACCAGCATCATCTAATCCCCATATTTGCCAGTTACCTGAAAGTGTCTTATGGCTGATCTCCCAAGACCAGACCACCCAGGACTACATGTTGCATCTGGTTGTCCTGCCTTTCAGTCTGTCTTACTGTAGTGAATCCCACTTTCCTCCTGACCCTAAAATGCTAAGAAGACAGAGCCAAGAGAGCAGCCATGGGTTTGGGTTTGTCTGCTCCCTAGTGTGGTGTTCAGCTCAGTCCTTGCCCTGTGTGTCTGTGGACTGGATATGACTGGTGGTGCTTTGGTGAGCTTCGCATTTTGTTTCATTTTGACTTCCCCATCATCTCTTTAGGTATATATCTTTTACTGTTAACTGAAGTAATCTCAGTTTATTTTTGCATAATTTGCCTTGTTTGACTGAAAAAAGTCTCCCTTGCTTCTCCTTGTAAGATGGTGAAGTGAGTGCCCTTGAGGGTCTATCATGGGGAATGGGTTTAGAAGCCTTAGCTAAGGCAGGGCTACTGGGTAAGTGTCCTCAGTGACCAGAGGGTCATTGCTGATTCAGGAAATGACCTATGGGACAACAGGAAGATGTTGCCATGCTTGAGGAAAACCCAGTGAGCACTTCACTTCAGTTCGGTAATGAGGAAGGAACTTAGCTGGACTGGGGAGCTGGTTACTGGAGGGAGGAAGCTGGCCCTGTCTCCATGTTGGCTCTTCAGCTCTGTCCCTGAATGACTATGGAAAGAGGAGGGTGGGTGTTAGCAGGCAGATTGAGAGGAATCTGGAAGCCCCAACCTTGCATGCTCTGAAGGAATTCTGTTTTTACCACATAATGAGAGAGTATACTCTTACGTGAAAGATTTTTAATAAAATGATTGTACATAGAGAGGGAAGAAGAGAAAGGATATGGTTTCCCAATGTAACACCCATCGCCTTGTGGGTAAGTGCAGAGCCAAGCAGGGTTGGCCCACTGAGGCCAAAAGCTTGCTACAAGTCTAAGGCACCTTCTACCAAGGAAAGGGCCATAAGGAGCCAAGCAAGCCTGGGGCATAAGGAGCAAAATCAAAGTACAAGCAAGCTGCCATTGTCATCTTCCCCATGTGTCTCTAACGCACGAGTCTCTTCTATGTCTCCCAAGTCCCTGATCCAAGTCCAAAGTCAGGAAACAAGCAGGCCCTTCTTCTCCACCTGTGTCTCCAAGTATCTCCCCTCTCTGTGTCTCTTCCTGTGTGCCAAGCTTCCCCTTGCAGCTTAGCTTTGCCCCTGAGGTGCAGTAAGGAACAGGGAACTCCCCCCACCCCATTTTTTTTTTTTTTTTTTTTACAGAGATACCTCTTTTAACAGATGCCACAGCCTGCTGGAGCTACAGTCCTCTTCCCTTGAAGGCCTAGGGCCACAACAGTTTCTGCTGTGTAAGGTGAAGGGTAGAAGTGCCTAACAGCTCAGGTGGTTATGGGAGAGCAAAGGGTAGTGACTTGAGCAAAGCACATCCTCAGGTCTCCATTCTGCCGATGTGAAAGCAGAAGCCCAGAGAGGTCAGGTCATTTGCATGTGGTCTCACTGCTGGTGAATGGTGGAGGCATAGTTTCATCTTGGCATTGCTGTCAGTTGATGGGCCAGGAAACAAGTGGTGGCAGGAGTGCTTGGGCCCAGGTGTACTTTTGTGCTCAGCATCAGCCAGAGACACTGCAGAATGCGGCCCTGACCCTGCATGAAGCCATTCACGGGAGAGCTTTACCAGAAATCATGTTGGTCCCTTCACAGAGCCATTTGCCAGTAAAGCCGTTGTCCCACAGTGTCTGTTCCCTTTACTCAGCGTGTGTGATCGCAGATGCAGCTTAAGTACTTTCTAGGAAAATTGCAAAACATGGCCCATGAGAAGAAGCAATTTCCTGTTTTTCTATTACCTTGACGGCTTTGCTTTCTTCTTTGGAAGTTACCCGAAATTGGCCCAGCTGACACATCTTTGTTAGAAAACCTTTTGGCCTTTCTTTCAGAAGAACATTTGGCATATGGGGACCTTCTCGCTGCCCGGGGCATAGGCACCCAGGCTTGGCCAAGGCAGTCCCCAAAGCAAATGGAGTGGGTTACTGTGGGAGACCCTGTCTTCCTGAGTCTGGTCTTCCAGTCTGTGTTTTAAGGGAAATGTTGGGCTTTTATAGGTTCCCTGTTCAACCTCTCCCGTCAGGCTTTCTCAGCCAATGCAACAGACCCAAAAGGATCAAAGTGGGGCCTACCTGTGTTTATTATTTCCAGGCATGAAAATGAAGATTGTGAGCTCTCCCTATAGGGTTCGCACGTAAAAGGATGTCTGAGTGGTTGGAGAAGGGTGACAGTGCAGATGCTGCTGATTCAGTGATTAGCTTAAGCTGGATTCCTGTTTTCTCCATTGAGTGGCTGGTAAGAAAGCAGCAGACTGACCTGCAAGTGGACAACCTCTTGGGCGCTTGCTTTTTCCATGGGTTACTGAAAATTGTGAGCTCTCAGCTCCTCAGAGCGGGGCAGGGCTAGGCTCAGGTGGTTAGAAGGGTCCATTCAGGCCTGTCTCACAAGCACATCTGTGCTCACTGTCATGTGCATGGACACAAGAGGCCCTTTGTGGACAGAGATGCTGTCACTAAGACCAGAACGTCTCCACTGGAACCCCCCTCCACCCCCCCAGCTGAGATTGCTGTGCACAGCTCAGCTGATATTCAGGGTCTGTAACTCTGAATTCTGACATCTGCAGAACTGAGAGCTGTACATCCGTTCATAAAACCACAGCATTTAGGGGAATACCCTTTGTCTTCAATTTCCACATTGATGTGGTAAGTTATTTCCGTATGTACTGACTGTACATTGTTCTAATAGTATCAGTTATGGTAGACATAAGCTTGTACATTTGCATTCGAAGTTAGTCTGTCCCTGAGGACAAGGGAGGCCTCATTTCTCCAGAAGATCCCTGTTCAGAGCTGTCCTATTCATCCCTGGCCAGGCTGAATCAGTTCTTGTGGCAGTACAGCCAAGCAGCAGCTCTCCCTGCCAAGATGGGGCTCATTTTTCAGAGCATTTTTTGGGGCTTGGGGTGGGATGTTAGATCTTCTTTATTCACTCATAATTTCCATTTGGGAGTAAATGAAGGCTGTCACATGTGCAGTATTTATTATTAACCGAGGGTTTTTTGAAGGGACCTTGAGATTCTTTGTCAGGAAAGAGGAGTTAATGATTTAGATGGAAGGGCCTCATTCAGTTGAGGATGTCCTTAGAATCACCCCCAAGAATGGTCTTCCTTTGTTTCCACCAGTCTGGATAGTAACATCGTTCCTTCTTGGGCACCAGAAAGTTCACACCTATGCACCATGATGGGCACAGGTGAAGTGAAGGAAGAAACCCAACAAAAATGTGCTTTTGTTTTGGTATTTTTAAGAAATCAAATTATTAAGATGGATTTGAAGGCACTTCATTATCAGCTAGTTTTATTTCTAGAGAAATACTTTGGGAAACATAATTGTGATAACACACTAACATGGGGTTCAACTTGCCTTTATTTAGAAAAATGTGTTTTTTATGACAAAGGTGGTTCTTTGTAGCTGTTTATATAGCTTACCATATTGTAGATATGAGGCAATTTTTTTTTGAGTGGTTATTTTTTTGTTGACACTAAATCATAGCTTCTCTTCATGCTGTAAAATTGTTCCAGATGAACTTAACGCCTCATGTTTGGTGTGGTGTTTTTGAATTGTGCAACAAAGCAGTGTCTTTACCATCACCGGCCCTGCACCGCTGCAGCCTGCTGCCTAGAGCAGGTCCTTGCTGCCTCGTCTGGCTCTTTGGTGAATTACCTCCTTGACCCTTGTACCTACCTCCTGGTACTGTTTCATTCACTGTAGCTAGAACTTAGCCAGCTGGAATCCTTATCTGTCAGGAATCATCTCTCACCTTTTGACTTCCTACCAAAGAACCCTAAGAACCAAGTTTAAATTGGAGATTTGGGAAGAAGCAGCATTTGGGTGAGTGGTGGTTAGTTTTGCTAGAATTAACTTTTTGACAGAAGAAGTAAAACTAATATACAGAGCGTTTTCAAGCAATTATTGGTCATGAAATTGGATTTGTCATCTGACTGTCCATCTGTTTGTGCATGCATACATATATACATCTGTCCATCCAACTGGTATTTACTAGCTGCTCTGCCAAACTTTGGGGGTGGTTATAAAGGTGAGAAGACAGGCCTGGGTCCTCTCCAAGGACCATCCATTCTGGCATAACCTACTAAATTGCCAAGTGGGGGTGAGTGCTTGAGGAGAGAGAGGGAGAGTGCTGACCCAGCCTAGCAGAGAAGGGCACATGACAGCAAAGTCAAGGGGAAAGTGTGCTCAGAACTGGGGAGCTATTGGGTGGACTGAGGAAACCAGCATTCACAAAGACACAGAGGAAGAACAGAGCATGGAACCTTCTAAGGTATTGGTTCTTAACCTCTTTCAGATGGTGGGCCTTGATCTGAAAGTTTCAGAGGAGCTATGAACCTTGTCACTGCTGGGAGCAAAGGTGGGCACACACTTAGGCACCTGCTCCCAGAGCTTGATGTCTAGTTTCTGGGGACATGTGGCCCCCCAAATGCACAAAACATCCTAATGTCCATGTAAGTCTTTCTTTTACCAGAGGCACAGCTTGGTTGACAGGCTGAATGTGTCAAGACTCCTTTCCTGGGGGTTTGTTCTGTTAGGAAGTCTCATTGTGTCTTTTCAATAAAAACTGTCATTCCAGGAGCTCCTTACAGGTGTTTGAGTATTCAGATAAAAAAAAAAAAAAGATGGTATATGTGTTTTTGTCAAGTCAATGTACAGCTTTACTTAAAAACCAGAAAATTTTACTGTTCCTGCAGAAATGTTTGGGGTTCATTTTCCATGATCCTCAATGCTATGAGTTATAGTGAAATTCTTAAATGTTGGGGGAGTTCTTGGTCTCTGGATGTTCTGGTTTTTGATTGAGTGATGGTTTTTCACCCTGCCTTCCAGTAACTGGTCTGTCTTTAAAAACACTAGCCTCCTCTCTTTGAGGCAGCGCAGCTCTGCAGCGATTAAATGCCCTGGGCCCGGTGAAATCTGACCACTGGGCTTGCACCTGGAGGCATCCTTTATTTTGGTGTTGTGGGCTTATGTAGTTGTGAAACCACATTTGACTTTGCTCGATTTTAATCTTGAAATATTTATAGACCTTTCCTATACAGTGCCCACTGTTACCAAGCCTTGTGGGTGAGATGGGAGGGGATATGATTTGACCAGGTAACCACTGAGCACGAACCTGTCCTTTACATATGGTAACTTTACCTTTTCCCACAGCCACTTCCCCAAGGGTGTCCTCCGAGTTGGAGCAGGCCAGGCCCCAGACTAGTGGCGAAGAGGAGCTGCAGCTGCAGCTGGCACTGGCCATGAGCAGAGAAGTGGCTGAGCAGGTCAGTGTCCGGGCACAGCTGCCACTGCAGTGACCATCGTTTGTGGGGGCAGGGCTGGTGGGAGGGATTGCAGGGAGAACAATGACACATGCAGGCCCTGTCCTGCATGTTTCACATGTGCTTTCCAAAATGTGTCTTCATGTTGTCACAAGCACATTCTTGTTACTCGCTACCCTGTCAGGAAGGTATCCTATGCAGTTATATCCAGGAGTGTTTTTTAGAGAAGTCATAACTGAGGGGTGAATCAGTAAAAGTGTTTCTAGAAACACTTCCACACACATGACCTTGAGCTGTGGGTGCTCTTCTCTGAATAATTCAGTGTCCACAGCCTCCTCGACACGGTGTGTGGGCGCGTGATTGGGTCTGGTCTCCGGGAAGGCGTGGATTAAGGGTACCTGAACACTGAGGGGGAAAGTGCTAGAAGGAAATGCTCTAGGGAATGAGAGCACTTATATTTAGTAGAAGGCCAAAGACTTTGCGAGCTGAAGAGAAATGATAATGGAGTGCTTATATTTAGATGAAAGAAATGTGGGAGTTTTAGTTTTGTTTTGTTTTTTCCCAGTTCTCATTTCTTGTTAGTAAGCACGCATTCTCGAAGCAAAGTGGAGAGGGGCGGAGAGGAGTGAGTGCCATGACCTTTCCAAGTTGTCAACCATTCGGTTGCAGTTTTCAGGTCTGTTTCTGCTGATCTTTGGTTAAAAAAGGTAGATGAAGTCATGTGTCGCACAGTCCTCTCTTTCATTTAGAAATAGTGCAGGAAGACAAAGATTAGGGCTAGTTAGATGGAAGTACAAATCCGTTTGACCCAGCATGTGTTGTATCACGGTAACTGTTGTATCACATCCAAAGCATGACAGTAATGGGCCACTTCAGTTATGGCCCTTGATCTGCAGTAGGAAATGCACGGCCATGAAGCCTGTGAATACTTGGTGCTGTCCCTGATAGCCTGGAAAGAAGGTGCAAAAATGCAGGGACAGACTGATGGTTGGAGCTCATTTTGGTTAATAAATCATCTTTGTTGGCGCAGGGGTTAAAGTCTCAGTACTGCCAAGCTATCGTCAGCCACTGTGGCAAGAGTTTGATCCCAGGGCAGGGAGGGGACCCACATAGTGCAGCAGACCTCTCCTGTCTCGCCTGCTGCTCCCCTCAGTAGTGTAATTCAGTAGATCCACCTGTTCTCCCCATTCTGTCTCTGGTGAATCCTCTCACACACCACACCTCTGGCCTACACCTAGTTCTTGTATGCATAAATAAATAAAAAAAAGTCATCTCTGTGATTTATTACTGATAATAAAGCATATTGTGTATATTTATAGTTAACCACTATATTATAGAAAAGCTAGGATGACCCAGTCTTTTGCATATGATGACTTTGCCTTAAATAAATATAAGTTAAACATAGTGAATCATTTATGTTAGAAACCATAGCAGTATCTAGTCATTTTTTGGAATCACACACAGTGGGAGTTGGAATAAGTGATTTTCATCACTTTTGTAATTCCTTTCTGGGTTGTTGAATTTTTGTGTTTTATGAGGAGACATACTGCATCTGTAGTTACAAACAATTATAAAGCTATTTTTGTTAAAAACATTGTCAAATAAGTATTCCCTTTATTTTTTGGTGGTGCCTGTGCCTCTTACATGAGACCCCCAAAACCAGGGAGGCCACATGAGCTGGGTTGGGGGGAGGTGTCACATTAAGGGCCAGAAGAGTAACTGTTTCACAAGTTGTTTTCAGACCTTCCTTTGAAATAATACTTAGTACAGTTTTGTATTTCCTGCTCTGGCCCCTGTTGCTTTGTTCTATGCAGTGATGTTAGTATAATTAACATCAGCTTCAAGGTCCTTTGTCCTTTACAGGAAGAACGCCTCAGGCGGGGTGATGACCTCAGATTGCAGATGGCTCTAGAAGAGAGCCGGAGAGACACAGTTAAGGTCCCAAAAAAGAAAGAGGTAAGTGCGTCACTGGGAAGGTAACACTTGAGACTACCCTATAGTTGTTACTGAAACACTGCACACCTAACCCACAGTGTGAGTGTGACTTGTGCTGTTTTTTATTTGCTCTTAACAAATAATCCCTGGCCTGTGAAGAGCATGAGTGAAATGAGGATGTAACTGAAAACACATCAGACTCTGCTGATCGTAGCCTCTGAGACCAACCACATGGGAGCAGATGGGCACTGGTGAGGGGCCTCGTTCCTTCCCTGTAAAAGGAGCACAATAACAGAGCCTTTCTCATGGGGTTATGAGACTGCTCAATAAGTATCAGGTGCTCTGGAACAATTCCTGATAACAGGGTAAGCCCTCACTAGTGCTGGTCTTCATCATTGTCACCATCATTACTCTGTGCCAGGGACAGACTGGCGGTCTGTCCAAGTGCTCTGCTTGGGACCTGACGGTGACTGGGACATGGCTCTGCTCCTTATATGCTCATCATCCGCTCAGGAAGCAGACCCCCTCACACCACTGGCCAGGGGCTCCAGCAGCCTCCCATGTTATACCAGGTCCCTGATGGCAGCCATATAGCTGTAGTGGTGGTGGGGTAGGGCGAGGAGCGGGGATGCAGCCCCCAGGAGAATGATGGCTGGCAGCTGGGGGTGGTGGGAAAAGTAGGCAAGGGAGTGGGGAGGGGAAGTTTTCTGGAGGGAAGCTGCAGTCAGGAGTTAAGTGCAAAGTCCTGAAGACTGTTTGAAAGTAGGTGGATCATTTGCTGGCACACAGTAAGTGGCTTGGTGTTGCTGGAGCCTGGGCTCTGCTGGGAAGAGGTCATCGGGGGGGACCATGGGTCATGGGGATTGGACAGGACAGGGCAGGTAAGGGGGCAGCTCAGCTTCCAGGTTCCTTTTGGCACCTCCTGGAGGGTCTCTAGTCAGACCGTAAGATGATATTTATGACTAATGAATGGATATTTGCTTAAACTGTAGCAAGTAAAACCTGTCCCCTTCTCTTTGTCTCAAAGCATTTATCCCACCCACAGCAGACCACCCTGTTGGATTTAATGGATGCCCTCCCCAACTCAGGCCCTGCTGCCCAGAAAGCAGAGCCCTGGGGCTCGTCAGCCTCAGCTAACCAGAGCAACCCTTGGGGCGGGCCGGCTGCCCCAGCCAGTGCTTCGGACTCCTGGCCATCATTTGGTAAAGACCCCTCTTGTTTGTTTTTGTAACTGCCTGCTGAGTGGGTGAGGGACACTAGGACAGAACTTCTTACTCTCTCACCTGGCAGAGTGAGTCCGGTGGCATGGCTCTGTCTTCCACTCAGTTTTAAATGGTTTTCTGCTTTGGTAGATGGAAAACTGATACCACTCTGTTTCCCACATATATAAAAAATGATGTGCCTTCTCTGGGACACATGTCAACTCATTCAGTGTCAAATTACACCCCGTGCCCTATATTAAGAAGCTAAAATACATAGCAAGAAACATATAAGTCAAATTTTGTAATTAGCTGGAAATGACCATGTACTGAAGGTCACTGTTAATGAGAAGGGGATACATTTGGTATAATCCTAAAGGCAACAACAGATCAGCTTAGTAGACTAAATGACTGTTTTAAAGTTCTGTATAATGTAAAATGTAAGAGTTTGTGATGGGAAATTTGAAATGTTTCAGATGGCATAATTGGTTTCATTTGGCTGGAAATTTTGGGCACATGGGTTTTCCTAGTTGCTGGATGCAGGCTCGCGATAGCTTCCTGGAGCTAGCCTGCCGCTCTGAGAGGCCCTCTCTGGGTGCTCTGAACCCTGCTGCCATGGCTGATCTGTGCGCTTTCCGTATAGGAACTTTGAATTATATATTTTGTGACACCCTCTTAGACTCTCTTTACCCAAACTGGAAGCAGGTTTTGTCTTCAGCTAGGTTCCTGGGTGTTTGCTGAAGCATACCAGATGTTAGGCTCTGTCCTGCCATGCAGAGACCCAGACATGGACAGGCAGTGGCCCTTCCCTTAGGGTCTTGGGCATGCATGGGCAAGACAGGAACACTAGCATAATAGTATTGTTTTTTCTGGGCTTCCATGGAGGTTCTTTGAGAGCATCCTGGGACAAAGCTTAGTTCAGGACTCCTGCAGGAGGGAGACAAACATCATGGAGGAATCTGTAAGGGTGAGCATGAGGTGACTAGGCCACAAAGAAGCAAGGGAGTTTCCAGCAGAAGGCTCAGCTTGTGAGTGGCACGAGGGCATGCGGTGGTGCAGTAGGTAGAGGGACAGGAACCTACATCAGGGAGCAGAGTCAACGAGAGAGGAGTATGGGGGGATCCTGGGTCACTCAGGGACTGGCAGCTTTGCCAAGTGCTTGGACATGTCCAGAGGGCAGTATTAGCCCCAGAAGTCCTTGGGCAATGCTGTTGCCTTCATATGTGGAGACCCCTGATCCCTTTGGCAAGAGCCCCGTGGGCTTTTGGGCAAACCCCAAACCAGACGGCTCACAGCTTTCAACCACCGAAAGGCAGTACTAAGGGCTGCCAGGGAGGCTGGTTCACATGGTCTCTGGCAAGTGTGTCATCTCTCATGTCCCTGGGGAGCCTGTGGTGTAATGTCTTTGCTGACCATGTGTGGGGATAGCCAAGGCAGGTCTGCTGGAAATGCCCATGTGGGACCCTTCCAGAAAGTGCCTTTGACTTTACACTCAATTCTGAAAAGATGTTCTTTCATGAAGTGATGGGCCACTTTAAGTTACAATAGGGTGTTCTTTGGGAATGACTATCAATCCTTTTAGAATTATATGATGGTCATTAATGAGAGTGTCTCAATCCCTGGAAAAGGATGTGGTCACACTGGATGCAGGTGGGTTTAGTAAGTTTGAATTATGCAGTCAGTGGGTTATTCTAGGGAGGGGCTTGGAGTCTGGGGGGGGTGGTAGAGAGAGACAAGTTTTTTATTTTGCCTTTTTTTTTTTTTTTTTAAGCCTTTTTACTTACCAGGGTGGACATNAGGGAGGGGCTTGGAGTCTGGGGGGGGTGGTAGAGAGAGACAAGTTTTTTATTTTGCCTTTTTTTTTTTTTTTTTAAGCCTTTTTACTTACCAGGGTGAACATAGTCAGGAGAGGTAAAATACACCTATTTTGAAGGGACTGATTGGCCCACCCTTCCTTTGGCTGGTGGGCCTGCTCTGTCCTAGAGCCAGATGTCTTGGGTGAGCCAGGAGGGACCCAGCCTCACAGGAACTAGCAGTCTCCTGGCAGGTGGGGCAGGACTGTCTCCAGCATTTGGGGTTCTCACACACCTGCAGGCAGCGTCACCCAGGCCTGTCCAGAGCTGGGGGCACTGCTGGTAAGAGGCAGCTGAACAGTGCATGAGAATGCTACCCACGTGGATCTGCTCTTCCAGTTGTGTTCTTTTTTTTGAAATCAAGATAAAATTCACCACCTTCACCATTTTAAAGTAGACATTTTGGTGGTTCTTACCTATTCACAGTGCCGTGCAACCATTGCTATTAATTCCAGGATGTTTCATCACCCCAAAAAGAAACACATTGAGCAGTCACGCCCTGCTGCTGCTTTCTCCTCTCTCCATAACCATCAGCTTGCCTCTTCCGGACATTCCACAGCAGTGGCGTCTGGTGACGTGTGGGCTTTATGTCTGGCTTCTTTCACTCAGCGTCTTGTTTTCAGTTCATCCATGTGATAGCATCTCTCCACGCTTTGCTCCTTTATATGACTAATATTTCACTTTATGGCGATACCACAGTTTGTTTAACCATTAAACAGTTGATAAAGGCTTTGAGTAGTTTCTACTTTTTGGCTATTTTGAATCCAGTTTAAACCTTAATTTTAAAAATCTGTTAATTTTTATGTGTTGGTTTTGTGCCCTGCTACTTTATTAAACTGGTTTATTGCTTTAATTAGTGTTTCTGTAGCATTTTTAGGGTTCTCTATGTATATTATTATATCGTCTATAAATAGTGATAGTTTTGCTTCTTTCCCTATTTGGGTTTCTTGCATGTCTTTCTCTTGCCTTATTGCTCTGGCCAGACTTCTAGCATTATATCGGAAAGCAGTGGTGAGAGTGGGCACCCTTGCTGTTGATTTTTAAATTAAGAACATGGTTGAGGTTAATCAGATTGTTTCTGCCAGTGGCCACATATGGTTCAAGGACTGTCAGTTTGCTTTCTCTTGTCTTTTGCCCAACCCAGGCCTTTGTCCTAGGTTCCGATGCATTTGGCATTTTTATTAGCGGGTCAGGGAGAAAACAGGCCACCAGTTCCAGAGAAGTTTGTTCCTCTGGACCCACATAACAAGTTAGGGCTGGCTCACCACCTAATGCCCCTTGTCCTGGAATTACCACAGCATCCTATACTGTGATATATAGCCTTTCGTTGTTATATCGGTTTTGGAAAAGTCACCCAGTGTTAACATGTTAGCTTTTCTGCTGCTTCCTGTTTTGTTTTTTTTTTCCCCTGGGCATTTATGTTTTTACAGAGCCTAGGTCCTATTACCTATACAAGTTTATAAATGTTAATAGAGGTTTACATTTTTACTCTGTAATGTGCATTTCTAGGCATCATTAGAAACTGTAAACAACTTGACTGCAATGAAGGTACAAGGTTCTTCCCCTCCCCCCCACCTGCTTGTACACACAGGTGATTCTGCAGTTCAGTACTGTGCTCGCACCCACTCTGCAGGAGAGGCGTGGCCCCTGCTCCTGAATTCACTGGAGCATGGTAACAGCCCCTTTGCTTACATTTTCCAGACACAGCTCCAGAGTAAGACATGATGTCTGATTTACCAGTTAGCCTCTAACAAATTCCTCTGGTGCGTGTTTTCAGGGCCACCCCTGAATCCAAAAAAAGTTCATAAATTATAGAGATTGGAGTGTCATTTCCCAAGCTCTGTTAGTTGCACCCTCTAGAAGAAAGAAACGCGTTGGCAAGCCACTTCTCTAGTGAGCACTGCCATTACACCCAGTTCTTTCCAAGCAGTACTGGGGGCATCTTGGCCAAGTGGCCTTGGGAGAAAATGTTGAGGACTGAGAAGAGGGAAATTGGATCCTGCCAGGTCAGCGGGGCACTTCCTTCTCTGTTCCAGACACACAAAGCAGCCACCTGGTATGAGAAGGGCACACAGCCTGGTGATTCAGAAGGCCTTGGCCTGCTCGGCGCTCTCTCTGCCCACCCTCCTGCTGCCTGGCCCAGGACAGAGGCCATCTTCCGCCCAGTAGCAGCAGGTGGTGACACCTCCCCCCCAGTCCAACAGCTCAGTTCTGTGACCCTGAGATTGACTGCCTCCCTGTGCCATGAATATTCATACATGAGGCTTGGTGAGGCTTGAGTACTCACTCTGAATGGACCCACAGAGGAGGAGGCGGAAGCTGCTTGATCTTTCTGCCCTTAGTTCCATCCTCCTTTCCTCTCATTCATTTGCGCTTTCAACAAGCATTTATTTATTGGGTATGTGGCATGGCCTGGACCCTATGGAGTACATGGAGGGCAGTACACAGAGGAGCCTTGCAGCGAATCCACTGTCCATTCATGGAGGAGGAGGACGGGTGCTGGGCTCTGCAGCCACGGTGTCAGCAGGCAGTCACTGGGGGCTGCCGTTCCTGGCTCTCTGCTGCTCACTTTCCCACGGGCTAGCTTTTGGGGACCGTCAACACCTGTGGGAAGGTGGAGGGAATATTATTCCCTATCTCCAAGTTGGGTTTGAAAAATGTGAGGTGTCACAGAGTGTGGCCTCCAATAATTCCTTCACACAGTAGAGCATAAAGTCACAGCCTTCTGTATGCACATAGATCCCAGTCACCATTTGTAGGCTGGAATCACTGTAGAACTCACAGAGGCTAAGCAGCATTTCCATGGCCATCTGGCTGATTTGTTGGGGGTGGTAAGATGATCAGGAATTGAACTGAGTGTATCTTTCATTCCACACTAAAACCTGAAGCTGTAACCAACTTTGTTCATGTGCGGGCAGTAAGGGAGCAAGGGGTTCCTTCCGGGCCAGAGCTTAATTTCAACTTCGTGCATCTCCCCAGTAATAGAGGATTCAATTAAGAAGGTGGGATATAGCCACACAATGGAATACCATTCAGCCATAAGGAAACGTGAAACATTACCGTTTAGAGCAAAATGGAAGCTGTTACCTTAAAGTTATGTGTAGTAAGGAAGGCATGTCAGAAGAACAAAGACAAATGTGGTACATTGATAACAGTAGATGATGTCACAAAATAAAATATTATAAAAGCTAGCAAGCATTAATAAATGAAGTGACATTTCTGAGATTACTGGGAATGAGAATGGGAGTGAGGGTTAAAGGGTGGGGGTGTCTAAGGGATTTTTAAAAAGCATACCTCAGATAGGTTGCTCAGTTTTCATGTTGTTGGCCATGCTTTTGTTTTTGTTGTTTCAGCAAATTCTAAAGGGAAGCAGGGCCCTGAGGAATAACAGCAGGTATCAGAAGAGGCTTTCCAATAATTTTAGGGTGGAGCTCTGGGCATGGGAGTGGCGGCGGGGGATGGAGGAGGGACTCCAGATGGAAGCCTGGCCTGTGAGTCTGGGCTGACGGCAGCTCAGTGTGATACCTGCTCACAGAGAAGGCCTTACAGTCCACGTGGTGTGTGTGGCTTCGTGTGTCATAGCACTTATTCACGAGAGCAAGAGCTTTCAGAAATATTACGGTACTTTGCTTACCCACCACTGACTTGGATAGGTCCAGGTGGAGAAGCAAATCCTACTTTTGCAGAGAGTGTGTGGTGGTCGCCCAGGGGCTTGCCCACGTTGGTTCAGGCAGTGCCTGAGGCCTGGGGCTGGTAGGTTCACTAAAGAGTTTCCAGTTCTCTGCTTGGGAGAGTAGCCTGGCTTCCGTAATAGCTAATCCTTATTTTATATTGCATTTCATTGTCTGCCTAGCAAACTTCTCTCTATTCTTAAAAACGTCGACTCAGATTTCTATGATTGGGAAGACTTGTGCTTCTGTGCTTGTCCTCAGCACTGCCTCTCTTTACTTCATGGTCATCAGCTGCCTGTGTCCCCTGTGTGCAGTTGCTTATGTCAGTGTTTCTGTCTTTGGGCTCGGTGAATGTTGAGCAAGTGTTGCTCTGGTGTCCTGAGGGAACTCCAGGGACTACCTGTCTGTCTATGGGAGGCAGGGCTTGGCACCGCCCTCCATGTGTCTGTTCCTTCAGGCTTGTGCATCTGAACTGGGCCGTTATGTCTGAGGAGGGCTTGACCATGGCCTGAGCACTTCAGGAGTTTTAGTGGCTTTCTCATATCTGGATTGCCCATCCCAGTCACTTGGGAGCTTTTAAAATCCAAATGCCCAGGCCCTCCCCAGAATCAGTGTATTTGGGAATTATGGGATTAGAGACGGCACGTCAGTATCTAGTAAAATCCCCCAAGAGATTCCCAAGGACAGCCACAGTTGAAGAACCCCTGTTCTGGTGTCCCCTGAGCTGTATGGTAAGTGAAATCCTGCTAAATCTAAGGTAATTGAAAATTTAATAAAGATAATAGTGATATACATATACGTATATATAATATATAGAGAAATATAGAGAAAGAGATAAAGATACTAGAGATATGGAGCAACTCTCCTCGTATGTGTATCTAGCTCCTGAATTAGACATTAACCCAGAACCTCTGGAAGAGGTGGTCACTGAACTCCAGGGGACAGAGTTAGAGTAGATTAACTGCAGAGTGCTTCTAGCCTGGAGGTTCTGTGGTTTCCGTAAGCCGTCATTGCTTCTCTCCAGTCCCTAATTGGTGGCCAGGTGTCTTCTGTGTCGTGGTGGGAATGAAGCTTGCAGAGTAAAGTCTGCCCTGGCCTGTCTCCATGTCACAAGCAGTTACCACCGTTGCCATGGCAAGACTGGGAAGTAGCAGAAGCAGCACACTCCTGCCCCCTTCACCACGTCCTTTCTGCTCATCAGCTGACCCTGCCAAAAGTTAAAAAGGTAGTCACAGCAGTCGTTGGTGTAGGCTTGGTAGGTCTGCTCTAAAGCTACTCGGCATTCCAGATGAAGTCTGTGATAGAACTAGCACAGGCTTTATTTTTATGGAAGCCGATAACCCTCCTGCCCACAGGGCATCCTACACACTGACACTAGGACTAGAGGTCATGGGTAGGAACTGGAACCCAGGGAAGTAAGTCCTGCCTGAGGCTCAGGGCAACCTCTCCTCTAAGGTGTGGCCTCTGCCCCTCCTGCTGTCCTCTCACAGGTCATGCCTGGCACAGGGGAGAAAGAGCCCTTGCTCTGAGGGAACTTACAGATCGGGGAGACTCTCAGACAGGTGAGTAGTTAGGGTGCTATCTGATAGCATTCTAAAAGGACGCTGAGTGGAGGGTGCCAGGGGAGTCAGGGAAGGCAAGAAGAGAAGGAAAAAGGTGGCAGAACCCAGAGGCCCAACGGTGGCAGGCAGTGACGTGCCCTTTGTGTTTAGGGGCAGCAAGTCAGTGTGACTGGGGAAGCGTGGAGGTAGAACCAGGACACCTAATACATATCTGTTTGGGAGAATTCAGTAAGTCACCATTCAGAATGTAGAACTCTCTTAGGTCAGGACCATAGATAAACAGTGACACAGGAGGATGGAGGAAAGATGGAGCCAGGGACTTGAGTCTTGAAGGACTGCATGGGACACAAAGATGTGCAGTGCCGTTAAGGAACAGAGAATACAAGTCAAAACAGGGTAAACTATCAGTTCATATCCACCAGACTGAAAAAATGAGCTAGCATTTAGGTTAGGAGTTTTAGGTTAAGTCGCAGCTCCTGGAGTGGCAGGACCTGCACTTCCTGCAGTGGGCACGAGGTCACTTTGCACCCCTGGGTGAAGGGGAAGAGGCTGATCACTGCAGTTCTCTTGTGCAAGAACAGGCAGGGGACCGAAAACCAAACCAAACCAATGCCTTCACCAGACCCTCCCCCCTCCCCCGCCAGAAAATCAAACATTTCAGTCACACTTCCACACAGATGAATCTCCCAAACAAAACGTGGAGTAAACAAAAACCTGTCACAAAAAAAATGTTTACAGCCTGCTCCATTTTTATAAAGTTAAGAAAATAGGCACAGCTATTGTGTTTTTATGTACCTCACATGAAAACGAGAAGGACAACCAAGAGAGGCTAACAAAAAGTTCCTGGAGACTGGGGTGGAGGACTGCCTTTGTGGGAGGCACTTTGGCCCCATGGAGGCAGCAACAACTGCTGCATTGGTTGTGAGGATCCACCAGAAGAAGATGCACAGACACACATGTATCTGTCTACAGGCTACTGACGTGAAAGGCTGACTGCCACCTTACCAGAAACTCACTTCTGTCTATTGTTTCCCTAAAGGGAAGAAGCTAGTTGAGACACAGTGTAGTGGTCAGCACATAGGCGTTGGTTTAATCGTCCTCTGACGTTGTGCTCATCTTCTCTGACACTCTTCTGTCTAAAGCAGAAACTGCTGAGGGCCAGTGAGAAAAGGCCCACTGCCAGGGCCTGAGGCTGAATTCCCCAGGCCAGGGGAGGAAACCTGTGGATCCTATGGGGGAGCTGGGCTTGAGCTTAGCTCAGGGAGCCCATTACGAGACCTCAAGTGGCTGAGAGCTTGTTCCTTCCCAGAGTGCTGTCCCGGCCCAGCACTCTCTTCAGGCTGATGTTCCCCTGGGCTTTGACTCTTCTAGTTTTGCTGGCATAGGACAGCACCTTTTGCTTGGCTGGCTCTCCAGACCCTAGTATGTTTACATGGCTTACAGTGATCTTTTTCTTCTTAGCTTAATGGCCCAGGACTTTCTGTGGGCATCTCTGAGACCTACCCCGCCTTCCTACAGGTGCCAAGTCTGTGGACCCATGGGGTGTTCCCACCGGAGCCAGCTCTGTATGTAAGAGCTCAGACCCCTGGGCAGCCCCGCAACAGTCTGCCCCCAGTGCTGGGAAAACAGCTGACGCCTGGGCCGCAGCCTCAGCCACAAAGCCTGTATCCACCTCTGGTGAGACCTCAGTACCCCAACTTAAGAACCCCTTTGCCCAGCCTCTGCAGTGCTCCTGGCTCCTTGGTATGGAGCCACTTTCTAAACTCTTTCCCCCTGTAACCTTTGTCCCTGATCACCTGATGCCAAGCATCCAGTATGAAAGGTGAGTTCTGGGTACCTGCATCTCCCTCTAGAGGAAGCTTCCTGGCAATGCTCTGGTCAGGCTGCCCAACTCCTTCCAGGCCTCCAATCCAGCTCAGAAGTGTCCCTGCCATTAATAGCCTTCCTTCAGTTTGGGTGGGAGTGATGGGAGCGGTGGTTGGCGGGTGCCCCATGCTGTGCACAGGGAGGTCAGGGTTCCTGGCCAGGCTCTTTCAAGGTTACCTCCCAACCCACCAGCTAATCCTGAGCCTAGGTCTCCCCATGATGTGGGTGGAGATCTGCCTTTCCTGGCCCTGCCTGCAGGAGAAGCCCCCACTCTAACCCACCCGCAGGGTGTAGACTGGGAAGTGGAAGCAGGAAGCCATGACGCACCCACAGTCACTGGCCTTTTATGTTTTTGCAGGGGCCTTTGATCTCTTCAGTAATTTGAATGGTACAATTAAAGATGACTTTTCTGAATTTGACAACCTCCGAACTTCAAAGAAAACAGGTATGTAAAGGTTTAGTAGTTTTTATAACATTCTGTGCGTTTGACCAGCCCAGTTACTGAAATAATAATCAGCTTTCAAGACCTATCTTCTTGCTTTTATGTTTTGACCTTGAGAGCTATGAGGATTTAATTATGGGAACGTACATATCAGCAGTGAAAAGTCATTGGTGGTTTTTCTTTTACCTCTCTTTGTCTTGGGCCCTCTGTATTCTGTCTCTGTCACTCTGTCCCATCCCTTGCTCTCCCCATGGGGCCCCATGGTTCCCTGGCCCAGCATGCCCTCCCCACCCCAGGTCTGAGCTGTCATTTCCACTCACCTTCCTTCTCCCAACTTTCCATTCTCCAGAGGTGCCACTTTTCCTGGACATGTACAAGTTATATCTGCCCCTTTTCATCCTGAGGTTGTAGGTCCCACCTGCCTGTTTTTAGTGCCCCTGTCCAGGACCCATAGTCAAGTCTCCAGGCCCAGCTCTTCCCCATCCCATGTCCCTGGGTTGGGAGGTGAGCAGGGTGGGTTGCAGAGACTGTGCCTGGAGGGGTAGAGAAGGTCTAGGATGCCTTCGTCACACACCCCTAAGTAGAGCTGGGGCAGCCAGGCAGCCTCTGTCCCAGGGCCTCATCTCCCCAACCATGTAGAGCAACTTGTCTCCTTTGTCTTTCCTCTCAGCTTCTTCCCTGTGTCCTCCCCACTTCCCTCCCATCTTCTTCCCACCTCCTTTGCCTTTCCCCTCAGCTGCAGCTACAGGCCTGGCTGGTCCTGGTCTAAGGTACGAGCAGCTTGGCACCTCTGACAACCCTTTTTGTCCCCCTCAGCTCAGGGAACCAGGGTCAATTTAGAATGTGCTGCTTCTTGGGGTCTTTCTTTTGCTGCATTAAAAAAGCCAAGATTCCAGTGTCTTCTCCACAGGCAAAAGCACAACCTAACTGTCCTTGCCCGACCTCCGTGCCTCTGAGAAGGCAAGCATTGTCTGTGGACTAGCAGAATATTTATCCCCAATTCTAGAAGTATTCCCGTTGTAAAAACTTCGGGAAAGTTTATGGAAGAAAAATGAAAAATATCTATAATCCTTCCACCTACCCGTAGCCACTGTTACTTTCCAGTTTTCTCTGAGCTCTTAAATACAGTCTTTTTTGTTGTTGTTCAACTCATGCTGTCAGAGTTGAATCCCTGCCCTCTCCCCCGACTTTTATGGAATCACAGATTGACAACATTTTCTCCTAACATTAAAAATTCTTTAGAAAATATTTCACAGCTATGTAGTATCTCTGTATGGCTCAGTAATAATTTGTTTAATTTGGGGGAGGACATTTTAGGTTGATTTCAAGTTCTGCTAAAGTAGAGAATGCCGTGGTGAACATCTTTGTGCTTAAATCCTTGTTCACATTTTGCATTATTTCCTGAGAGTGGAGTCCTAGAAATGGGATTACTGAGTGGAGAGTATGACCATTTTTAAGAACGTCTGTACCTACTGCCATGTTGCATCTTAGCAAAGCAACCACATTCCTACCGGTGTACCTTAGCACACCCTCTGTTGGCTGAATTTTAAAAAAAAGAATAATTTGCTTCTTTTTACTCTCAAGAAATTCATGTTCATTGCAGAAAATTTAGAAACTGAAAATATAAAATGGTTACTATCTAGCCACCAATGTGGCTAGAATGTCCCTGCATTCTGGGGGTTGGTTATGTGGACAGTAGATTACATAACCTGCCCTGTAACTGACTATCTCCAGTTTGGGGATGTTGGAAACTACACTGCAATGAACATCGCATCCTCTGTGCAGCCTGGGGTCCCCTGGGAATCTTGCATCCGGGGATGTCAGTGTTCTGCTCTGGATGCTCCGGGGTTGGCAGTGTTGCATGCACCAGTCTTGGGCCCCATCCTGCATGCTCACCAGGCTGTGTGTATCCTTGTCTTATAGCTGAGAAGGTGGCCTCTCCACCACCCCAAAACAATGGAACTACAAGCCCTGACCCTTTTGAGTCTCAGCCCCTGAGCGTCACCTCAAGCAAGCCCAACAGCGCCCGGAAAACACCTGAGTCCTTTCTGGGCCCCAATGCGGCTCTGGTGAACCTGGACTCATTGGTGACCAGGCCAGCCCCACCGGCCCAGTCCCTCAACCCTTTCCTGGCACCAGGTATGCTTGCTTCCTCTGGCCATCCACCGTTCCTGGATGTGAGTGGATTGCAGGTCTCTGGGCCCTCGCCTCTCTTCCACCTCTTGAGGGCTCTCCCACTCATGGTCCATTCTTGGACACCATGCTCAAGGGCATTTGGTCTTGGGGCTGGAAAGGGTGGAGCCAATCCTGGACCCATACTCCCATACTTCCTCCTCTCTAGAGCCTGGGGGCGGGGATGGGGCATGAAAGTGCTGTTCATCTGGGGGTAGGGGTAGAAAACAGCCTCTCCTTTTAGTTGAGACTGCCCAGCAAGATCTGCCCTGACTTGGTATCCCTGGCTGAGACCCTTCAGGAAACCCCAGTTCTTAGTCATTTAGAGAAGGGTGGTACTAGCATAAGGAAGAGCCAGTGTTCTGCCTAACATGCCCCTTTCTCGGGGGGGCACACTTCAGGGACCCAAAGATCCTCACTTCATTCCTGGTACTGGGTTCTGTCTTTCCCTCCCAGGGGAATCTTTCCTTCCTCTTGCACCCCACCCTCCAACTCCCAGGTTTCTGATCCCCTGATGATGGGGTTTATCTAAAAACCTGCTCTGCACTCTCAGGGGCTCCATGGGCAGCAGAGTGAGCCCCAGGGTCTTGCTTTCATGCCCAGGGCCATTGCGGTCCCACCCCTTCCTCTGTCTGTGTACGCAGACTCTCAGCTCATACCTCACACGCAGTCTGCAGTCCAGCCCTGTGTGGAAAGCGCTCCCTCTTTTCAGTGAGACACTGAGCTTATCCTTCAGCACCCAGCTCAGATAACTCTTCTTCCAGGAAGCCTCCCTCCTTGCCCACAGCTTTCCCAGCGAGGCCTTGGACTCCCCAAGGCAAGAACCTGTCATGTTCAAAATGTTCAGCCTCAGACCTGCCCTTTGAAGGGAACCAAAGATCTGGGCCATACCCTTTGATAGGCCCCTGTAGGGGAGAAAGATGCAAGACTTAAAAGGAGTTGAGCATGGGGGTTCTAGGGCAGAAATGGGGTGTGTGAAGTACCTAGGTCGTCCCACCTTCTGTGGTCCCCACAGGGTGAGGGTAAGGGTTTGGCTGCCTCTATGGCTCCTTGTTCCTCTGGACTTGGTGATGTTCTGACTAGCCACTGCCCTTCCGGCTCTCTCCCCAGGTGCAGCCACAGCTTCAACCCCTGTCAACCCCTTCCAGGTGAACCAGCCCCAGCCGCTGACCCTGAACCAGCTTCGGGGAAGCCCTGTACTGGGGACCAGCACATCCTTCGGGCCTGGCCCAGGTGTGGAGCCCGTGGCTTTGGCCTCCATGACCTCCACGGCCTCACACCCAGCTCTGGGGGCCAGCGGTTCCTCTCTGGCACCCCTGGGCCCCGCCACAATGAACATGGTGGGCAGCGTGGGCATCTCACCATCGGCTGCTCAGGCCACAGGCACAACCAACCCTTTCCTTCTCTAGTGCTTGGCCCTTGGCCCCCAGCAGAATGAATGCCCAGGGCGTGTGCCCGAGGATGCCGAGCAGGGACTCTTGTTTGTGGAATGGTGCCTGAGAGTTGGGAGGGGATGTTAGGGCTTTCTAGATCTGGCTTCCTGATAAAAAGGGTTGTCTTTACAGCCCCGACCCTCAGATTCTGTCTGCGACTGGCTTGGTGAGACAGCAGACACAGCAGGCCAATCTCCAAGGTGGAGACTACCCCCCAGCCCACGTCACACAGGAGGGGCTCCTGACCCAGCCTGGCCGCCCTCTCGCACCTCCTCCCCAGCTCAGGGCCTGGCACCTATGGAAATTGGCTGGCTCACCTGGGATGAGGAGGCAGGGGCCAGTGTTGCCCTCGCCCCAGCCTCAGCCTAGGGTCTCTGGGACACTGTGTAGCCCAGGACCTGGGACGGTCACCTCGTCTTTACCCCCAGCCCTAGCAACACCCTATGCAGTCCCAGGTGTGGCTGGAAAGAAGTGTCGGCTCCATTAGACAGTGACCTTTTGGGGAAGTGGTTGTGCATATTTTATTTTTCTTTGACTCATGTGAGTTCAAAGTTAACACCACCACCGTGGAACAACTCTTGAATTAAATCCACTAGAGCAAGCTTTAAACTAATCTGAGCATAACCCTGCCACGTGGCTCTATGCTTGTATACGTTTGCACATATTTTGTTTAGTACAGTTTCATATTTGAGTTTTCAGAATTATCTAATAGTCTTTTTTTGGCTAATATTTTTATAACGTGGTTCTTATTTAACTGTCTAGTTTTGATAGAATTTACCAGGTCTGGCTGAATGAAGATATTGGCACTTGTCATGTTAGTGGTTTAAATCTTATTTATGGTTTTAACTCTGTAAGAAAATTTAAAAAGGAAGAGACAAAAAAAAATGCCTTATGGAAAAACTAAAGCAAATTCTTTATAGGAAAAAATACGGGAATTTGATTACACGTAAAAGATGATGTTTATTTAAAAAAAAACAAAAACACTACAACAGCAACAAAAAATCCTAGCCTCCAGTTGCCTTTTCCTTTCTTTAACTCCCCCTTTTTTGTGAATCACCAAACTGACTCTCTGCCTTTTTTGGCTAGATCCTAAGAGAGAGGCTATTTTTCTTACTGATACACCAACATCAAGAAAGTTTAAAAGAAAATCTAAGGTATGAATGTGACTCACCAGTTTTTATCAGCTAACTCCTTTTGTAACTGAAGGCAGGCACAGCATTAACAAGGACTTCGTTCGCAGCGGGAATCTGAGATGAAGCTTGAGTGTCTGCGATCTCCTCTGTCTTAATCCACGCTCAGGGTGAAGACGGGGATAGCGTGAAACGGCAGTCGCCTGGGAGCGGGGTGCTCCTGTGCCATGGCTCCTGGGTGGATGGCCCTGCTCAACCAGGGTGTGGGACCAGGGCTGGCCCTGACCCACCCGCCTGCTAACTCCAGATACACGTTGCAGATTTAAAATAATCATCTCTTACTTTGGAGAGGAAGGAAAAAAGCATTCTCACACAATAGATTTTTAATAAACAGGCACTAATATTATCTCCCTTTCCCAACCTCCTGCTTTCCTCCCCACCACCCACCACTTAAAGTATTGTCATGAACTAAAGGTCAGAAAAGACTTGCTTTCCCCCCACGGAAAGGACATATGCCCTGAATGGCGTGTCCAGTCAGCCTGCCTGGCTGCTGTTTCGGTCTTGCTTTTCACCGTGGACCTTTCCACTCCAGCTCCGCTGGCAGCCACCCAGCCGGCGCAGCCTCCCTCCTTACCCCTCTGGTTCCAGGAGCAGATCTGACCCTTATCACTGGGCCCAGGGGAGATGTAGAATGCCAGAGGTATGCAGGCTGATTCAGAACTGCCCACTCAGGCCACTCTTCTGTCCCGTTTAAAAAAGTTCAAAGCTGCTGCTCCCTGTCCTTCTTCTCACCCCAAGGCTGTCCCAGAGCTCCTGACCAGCCATGCTTCTTCCAGAACTGAAGAGCAGGGGCTGCACTGAGGGGCTCCCAAGTCATTTCAGAGGCTGTGTCTGGTCTCTGGCCTGGGGGAAGCTGGAAGCAGGGAGGACTGGGGCAGGTTGCTTCCCAGGAAGGTGCTTTCCCTCACTTGGTGCGTGCCTGGACCACCTCACAGTTCATAGACCAAACTCACCTACGTGGGTCAGTGATTCTTTTCTAACAGACGAGCCCTTCCTGACGTGACTTCGAGGCCCCAGCGTTACAGCCACACCATTGAGGCCCAAGAACGCTCCGGCCCTGCCTCCCAGCACAGGCCCATCCCCTGGCGCCTTGTCACTGTTGCCCGCTGCACTGATCATGAAGCCACCGGCTGCTGCCACGCGTGTTGCACACATGCCGTCCTGCTCCTTCCTGACTGGCACTGGGGTAGGAGGTGTCATCCAGCCGTTTTCTCAGTCCTAGGGGCCGGTGGCTGGTTTTGAACTTGTGTTGACTATTGATACTTATTTACTGTATAAATATAATTTATCATTTGTATCATGATACAGTTTCTGGATGTGTCCTTCCCCCCCTCATCTGTCCTACCACACGAGAGGGGTGGCTAGGCAGGGGAGCCAGTTCCTGCCCAGGCCCAGCTCAGCCTGAGGTTAATGAGACCACTGACCTGGGCCCTCTGCCTAAGCAGGCTGGGTGCATACTTGGTGCCCCTGGATATCAGGGCAGGACAGGGCTGGGAGGCAGCCCTAGGACTGGATGGTCTGTAAGGGTGTGGTAGTGGACATGTTGGCCATGGTCCTGTTTCTTGCCACGGCCTCATTAGTGGGAGCTAGACTTGGGGTCTAGCCACAGGATGTGCATAGAGAGGTGTGACAGCATGCCGGCTCCAGAGTTGCAGGCCAAGGTCGACTGAGTGCTGCCTTGTCCACATGCAGTCACCTGAAAAGCTGCCCCTTGAGAAGCTGCCCCTCGAGCCTGCAAATTTGTGAGACAGTAATTGTCACTGGCTCCTGGGTGACTTGGGCAGCTTTGCTGTGGCACAGTTGACTGGGTGCCAAGGGGCTGACCCTCCTCTGTGGATGGAAGAGGCGTTTCTTTTTTTCTTTAAGGTTTATTTTTTTATTCATACAAGAACTGGGGTACAGGCCAGAGTTGCAGGAGGTGAGAGGATTCACCAGACAGAGCGGGGAGCAGAACAGGCAGACTGACTGAAGCACACTGCTGAGGGGAGCAGCGGGCGAGGCAGGAGAGGTCTGCTGTGCCATGTGGGTCCCCTCCCTGGCCAGTGGCAGGGATCAAACTCGTGCTGCAGTGGCTGCGGTTTGCTTCATAGTGATTTGCTTAACCCACTGCACCACCAGGATGGACCCGAAAGAGGCTTTTCTGATTGTGGGAAAGTGGTGGCAAAGGTCAGGGATGGAGGTTGTGCCTAGGAGAGGCAGATGGAAAGGTCATAGGGGTGAGCATACAAGCTTCTTTGGTGAGGCCTCCAGCATCCCCACCTCTGCTCTGGGACTGTCCTGCACCCCCATCTTCTATGCTGATACTCTGGCCTCCCAATACTCATTCAGGGAGCAGGATTTGCCTTGGGGGCTTGGAGCAGCTGGGGTGCCTCTTTCAGGACAGGGGAGGGGTGCGTTAAGTCAGGGCACACTAGAATGCACTGTGGTAACAGGACTCTGCGTCTCAGCAGCTTAACAACACAAGTTGACTTCCACAGTCTAATGACTGCGGGACAGCTGTCCAAGCAGGGATCAGGAGCCCTGGCTGCTTTCGTATTGTGACACTGCCACTTCATCATGATTCAGAAGGCTCCCAGGGAAGGGAACGAGCAAGCAGAGTGATGTTGTCAGGGATAGCTGGACAGAAAGAGAAGGTAGCCAAGCCTCTGGTGAACAGGTGGCAGAGTGATGGCCTGACTCAAGAGAGCCAGGATAGGGAGTGAGGAAAACGCTGATGAGGGGGACCCCCTATATAAGGTATGGGAGCAAAAAATCCACTGCCTGTAAGACTGCAGGGGACAGAGCATCCCTGGTGGCACAGTGGGTTGAGCACCACACTAGAAGCATCCGCTACACAGCAGTGCGAGTTCGATCCCCGGCCAGGGAGGAGACCCATATAATGCAGCAGACCTCTCCTGCCTCGCGTGCTGCTCCCCTCAGCAGTGTGTTCCAGTCAGTCTGCCTGTTCTGCTCCCGCTCTGTCTCTGGTGGATCCTCTCACCTCCCACCTCTGGTCTGTACCCCAGCTTTTGCATGCATAAATAAATAAATCTTAAAAAAAAAAAGACTGCAGGGGACAGTGGGATTCAGTTACGGCTGGAGATAGAGGGAACTTTGCATTCAGAGGCTCAGGGTAATCAGGAATTTTCAGATGCAGACCCTGAGTTCTAAAGCATAGTGATTTGGGGTTAGAGAATGGAGTACCGTGAACAGCATAAACTTCTGATGCTACGAACTAAGTGAGAGGAAGTGTTCGTGTGGCCTCTTAGAGCAATTCTGGTTGCAGCCAGGGCAGCATGAAGTGGTTGACAGTCTTCAGGTGGAGGCGGGGGACCTGCCAGGAACCTGGGGCAAGGCACCTGATGGCTTCCCTTAAATCCTGTGAGGAGGGGCAAGCTGTGCCCATGCCCAGGGGGTTCACCTAAGTGCTGCAGGGGGTGTACAGGGAAGTGAGGCAGGGAGGGAGACGCATCAGGCAGGGTCCTGGGGACTGTGTGCTGGGGGTGGGCCCTGGTTCACCTTCCCCTCCTGCTGAGACTTGCTGGAAAGCCGATCCCAGCAGTTTCCCATCTCCAGAAGTTAAGTTTTCAGCCATCCTCTGGGCTGCAGAGGTGGGGTGGGGCCGTGGGTGGGCTGGGGGCCTCTTGTGCAGCATGTACTGATAGTACTCTCCTTGCCCGGGGAGGTTGGTCACGGAGCAGAATTCACAGTTATTGTGTTGAGCTCCCCAAGCCCCCAAGGTGGATATGCCCAACTTAGGGGTGTGTTGAGGTGTAGAAAGAGCCATGCAGCTGTGGGTGGCAGAGCCAAGTTAAGCCCACGCGCTCATCATTCTGGCATGCTGTCTCTGGCAACTTCTGTCCCCTGGCAGCTGCCCCTGCGGGGTTGGCGTGAGCCCCTCAGTTCAGCAGATGGAGGGAAGGTCTGGCCCAGTGAGGGGAGGGGGCCAACCCCAGGCCTGGGCACTCTGAAAAGTTACACTTTATTATATGAAAATACCTCCCCACTCCTGCCCCCGCGCCCCAAGCTGCACCCAAGGCGGATGGTGGCCAACTCCCCAGGACGCCCAAGCGCTCTCTGAGAACTGCTTGGTCCGCTTGGCTGCATGGCCAGATTTGCTGGCGGAGGGACTGGTGCCTTCATCAGGAGAGGCCCTGGGGCGGGCTGGGCCCCAAGATGCTTTGTGTGTCCGGAGGCCCAGTGTCGTAGCCCAGCTTCCTCATGTCCTTGGTCACCACGTTGAAGAGGAGCGTAACAAAGCCCTGGGAGCGCACACGGGTCACTGGGGACAGAGGGCAGCATTAGCTAGGCTGGAGCAGGAAGATTCAGGCTGCTTTTTCTCCCCCAGCCTGAGCATTCTCATCTAAGATGGGACGACAGTGCCTAGCCGAGTGCCTCACTGGGAAGTGAAGGGGTGGCAGCGGAAACAGCTGTGCTCCAGCCAGGCCCATGTCGTAGAGGCACTCTGGGGAATGCCCTGGGCTCCACTCCGGAAGCACCAGCGTCCAGGGCCTGGTGGGCCCCTGACATCCACAGTTTCCTGGGGACCCACCTAGACCCTCCCGGCTCCCGTCTGTCCATGGGGTAGAGATGGAGTGGAGTGCATCGAACTTTACCTTCCCGGCCTTCGCCCTGAGCTACCACCTTGGGGTCTGTGTACTCAGGCCGCCGTCCCATGAACCAGCTGGAAAGACAGGACAGCTAGTCAGCAGGCTGGCCTGGGGAGCCCCGGGCAGGCACACGGTCTCTGCCCTTGTTCAGAAACCACTAGCCCTCCTCCAACCCTCAGGCAGGCCTTCCACACCACCCGCCCACCCATCTGAAAGGCCAGGTGGTACCAAGGGAGTGGTCTGGGCCCCCAAGGGCTGAGGTGCTCTGCACTGCTGACGGGCATTCCCACGGGCCTCCGTGGGTCTCGTTCCCTGGGCTTTCATCCCAGGGAGAGGTGGAGCTGGGATGTGGGGCACAGTCACAACCCAGGTGGAAATCCTAGAAAGGTAGCAGTGGCTGGTGCAGGGCTGTCAGAGGGGACCAGGGGACAGTATGACTCAATCCTCCCTGGGAAGGAGGGCCCCCACCCTGGAGTCTGGCACCTGTCCCTGGAGTGGGCAAAGGGACCATACCTGGGCTCCCCACCTTCCTCTTAAGAGTATGGGATTTAGCACAAGTCATTTCCTGTCTGCAGACCGCACATTTTCTCAATTATAATGGGGATAAATACTGACACCTTCAAGGATCTCTGAGGTGAAGGCACTTTGTCAGCTGCTGTGTAAAACCACCTTACGATTTACACTTCTGGCTCCAGCTCTGGGACACACCTGCCCCAGGATGTGCCTGCTCTGCGGTGACAGAGACAACATCTAAGCCACAGTCATCCTGAAGGGGGCACAGTACTCAGCACCAGTGTCCTGCCGCACCACCCCTACCCCTCACAGGAGCCTTGCTCTGTAAACCCCAGCTCACAGGAGCTACGCAAAGTCAGAGCTGGCCCTAGGCCACACTAGGCAGCAGTGGAAGTAGAAGTGGCAGGGGACTCCTTACTGTCCCTTGGTGGCTTCAGGCTACCAAGTCAGAGCAGCTCTTTCCAGAGCAGCAGCTTCACCTGTGACATAGCCACTTGAGCTGGAGACACGGGTACACCATCCCAGCCAGACACCCAGGGACTAGTGGCCTCTCAGCATTGAAGGAGCTGGGCACTGAGCTGCTCGGGGTTCCTGCATTCCTGGAGAGGCCCGTCTTCTGCCGCAGGGCAGCTCCTGAGTGGGGCTCCTGGTCTGCTTTCTGTGAAGTAACTGACCCACGGGGGCCCGGGTTCTGGACAGGTAAAGCCACATGCCCCACCACTACCCGGCGGGGGGAGTGCCCATGGCCAGCCCACGCTACGGCAGGCACCAGTGCCCGCCCATGCTGCTCGGGACAGACTGGCTGCTCACACTGCAGGAGAAAGGAATGACCGCCTCGTCTGTCTGCAGGCTGTGTGGAGAGGCAGAGCAGCACCATGGCTACACACAGGCAGGCACAGGGCTCCAGCCAGCTGGGGGCTGGGTGTGTACAAGATTGCCTCCCTGGGCCTCCATCTCTCTATCTGGAGTGAGACCTGAGACACAGGAGCAGCAGCCACCTCCAGTCTGGTATATCCCAAGTGTGGGTCTGCTGTGGCCACTGCATTTCTCTCCTAGATCTATGAGGGTGGTTTGTTTATCTGACAGGAGTGGGAGAGAAGAAGCAGACTGTTCAGAGGAGAATGTTCCAGGCAGCAGCCAGAAGCAGGGAAGGATCCAGTGGGCCAGAGGAACCCAGGCAGGTGGGACTCGAGTGAGTGAGAGGGCAAGAGGGTGGAGGGCCTCATCACATCCTAGTAGCCTTGAGCCCAAGCACAGAGCGGGGCTGAGTGGTCTCTAAAGCTGGGTTTAGGAAAAGCATTCTTGCTGCTCTGTGAAGATATGTGAGGCTGAATAAATGACCCCAAGGACATTAGGCCCCTGTCCCTGGAACCTGCAAATGTGACCTTATTTGGAAAAAGGATCTTTGCACTTATGAGGATTAAGGTGAGAATCTTAACGAGAGAAGGTCATCCTGGATCACTGGTTGGGCCCCAACTGCCACCACCAGGGTCCTCATGAGGGAGAGGCAGTTTGGCAATCAGGGGAGCAGGGGGATGTGCCCACAGGAGGAGACAGGAGCCCAGGAAGGTGCAGCCATGGAGGCTGGAAGAGGCGGCGACGGAGTGTCCTGAGAGCCTGGGGATGAGCCCTGCCCACACCTTGATTTCAGCCCGGTGAATCTGATTTTGGATTCTGACCTTGAGAGCTGTGAGAAAATAAAATTTCTGTTGTTTTAAACCGTCACGTATGTGGTCATTGTTACAGTGGTCACGGGAAACTAGGACAGAAGCTGAGTAGAAATGGGCAGGCCAGTTGGGCTAAGGAAAGATGGATGTGGGAGGCCATGGGAGAGCAGAGAAAGAGCCACTGGGAGATGGGGGGAGAGCGAGGCAATATCGGTGCTCCAGGGTGCTGGCGTGGGGGCTGCTGCAGCCAGTAACACGGTGGCTGCTCCTGACCCATGTCTGAGAAAATTGTACCTGAGAAAAAACCACCTTCGCTCATTTCCTGTAATCCAAGCACACCACACTTCACCCAGCAGAGCGCCCCTCTGAGGGCAGCAGACAGCCGCTGCATTGGCCACTAGCCCTCACGCACTGACAAAGACCTTGACTGCTACGTGAGCAGTAAGGCCTGACGTCAGCAACGGAACCTCAGAGAGCTCGGGCGGAGCTGTGGAGTGTGGAGCAGCGTGGACATTCCGGCCAGACTTCAGAGCCCACAACCGTCCCTGTGCCTGTGGACAGTCACTGCCCCTTCCTCTCCTGCAGGCCCCTGAGGTGGGTGTCATCACCTCTAGCTTACTCTAGCCCAGGGCATTACGGCGGCCCCCCAGAATGGCTTCTAGGGACAGTGGGCACCCAGAGTGTCCCCTCACTAGACCTCAGAGCTCAGGTCTGATGCTGTCCCTCCACCCAGTGGGGCTCTGGTCAGGTCTCACCCCTCATACCGGCCAGGCTTGCAAGGAGCCGCTTGCCAGCTGCCGACTGGGACCCAGGTGGTCCTTCATTTCTCCCTCCTATGAAGGGAGGGCCCAGGGCTCATCCTTGGCTGAGGATCCCTGCAAGGGAACAGCCAGCAGTGGCTTTCAGAGCAGCTGAACTGACTGGGATTTATCCCCCAATCCTGAGTCAGTCAGCTGAGCCACTGCTGGCCCTCAAGCTCCTGCTCCAGCTCAGTCTCCCTTATCTGTCCACGAGTACTCCTACCCACCTGCTGTCTCCCACCACACCCCCTTGCTCATCACCTGTGCCCCACCCCCCTCCCCGGTTCCTAACACACAGCTCTTGCTCTCCTTGGTCTCACACATACCGTCCCCGCAGCCGGGACAGTCTCCTCAGATCCCCCACAATGGTTCCTTAGCTCCACTCTACTCAGATGCCACCGCCTCTGAGCTCCCACAGGTGAAGCCACCTAGTAACTGACAGATTCAAGAACATTTTCCATCTGATACAAGTTTTTCTTCCACGCCATCTGACACAAAGACTCTTAACAGGACAGAGTGAAACTGCATGGCCTTATGCTGCTGGAACAGGGGCTGAGGGGAAGCCAGGACCTTCGGCAGCCGCAGAGGACGTGTTTCCATGAGTCCCCAAGACACAGCAGCTTAAAGATTCCGCAAGGTTACTGGTCCAGTAACTGGTTGCAGGGTGGGGTGGGGGCTGTGATGTCCCTTCCTCCACTCCCTCTACCCGTCAGGAGGAGGAGCTGGGGGCTGGAAGTAGAAAACTTACCTCGTAAACTGCTGCAGTTTGGATGTAGATTCTGGGACAAACATGGGGATGGTCCTTTTGTGCCTGAAACAAATGCCACAGGCAGGTGCTGAGTAACAGAGAAGCTATAGCATGTTCGGAGTCTCAAGTGGGCAGAAAGACAGATCAGGCTGGCGCCAAGTCAGAGCCAAGGCCAACCTGCACTGACCACCGTGCCGGGACTCAGTGATAAGCTCAGGGAGGGGGCAGCGGACACCCAGGCCGCGTCCCGCCAGAGTCTGGTTTAAGGGTCAGAGGCTGCTGAGGACTGCCAAAACTCAAACCTGGGCCCCATGCCCACTGTGCCCTTCAGACAGCCCTATTTTTCTCCAGATGTCCAGTGCCTGCCGTCTCTAAGGCCTACTTTGGATGCCTTCCTTCAGGAAGCTCCCGACAACTCCCGGACCCTGCTGTGGTCACCTGCCCTAGTCTGGTCCTTGGAGCCCCTCACTCCCTGGTTCCTTCTATTCACCATCCCCTTGACCTCCCATCTGGCACTTCCTGTTTCCATGACAAAACTCAGAGCATGCCAAACACCTGCCTCCATTTCCTTCCTTCACCTTCTCCACACAAACTCCTAGGTGTTTAAGGCCAGCTGCCCTGCCCCTCCTCTGTGCCTCAGACACCCTATGTCTACACTCAGTCACTGCGCTGAACAGGAGTGTCTCTCCATCCGTGTTTGCTACTCTGGGAGCTTGTGAGGGCAAGACCGCGTGGCCGTGCCTGCCCTGAACATCCGTGTGCGCCGATGCCAGCACAGAAGGGGCATCAACGAGTGCTCACAGGGTTGGGGGGTGGGGGGAGGTGGTGGAAAGCAGGCTGAGAAATGAAGGCACAAGTGAGTGTTTGAACTCCAGACCCTAACTGTCCAGGAACTCTGTAGTGGGCCAGCTCCCTCTCAGGAGCACTGAGATGATCTCTGGTGGGCCCCCCAATACTTTTGCACACCCCCCACCCCTATGTCTGGGTAGTAACATTAGCCTCCCCCTTGTGGGTCTCCTCCCACATACAGGTTGCACCCCAGCACATTCCCAGCATAAGTTCGAGTGGGAGGAAGAGATGAAGTCGGAGCCAGGGAAAGCCATGCAGAGGCGCGCTGGTCCCAGGCCAACAGGGCCCAGGGGGGACAGGCTGCGGCCCAGGAAGTTCAGAGCCAGGACCTACCGGCCGGGTGAGAAAGGCACGTGTACTGCCCCATATCCTCGGACCACATCATTGCCGAACACATCCGGTCCGTACACGCTGAGCACAATCTGGGGCCCTTGGGGAGGACAAAGCAGGAGATTAGCATTTGGGGAACTTGGAGAAAGGAGGAGGGCAGAGAGCAGAGGACAGTACTCAAAGCCCAGAATGGTGGGCAGGGGCTGACATGAGACATCCCCCCTCTACAACACAGGCTTCTGCAGACCCAGAACCTAAGGTGATGGGGGCTGGGGAGCTGCGGACAGGGAGGCACGGAGTCTGCCACTTGACAAGCATTTGCCTCTGACCCAGCTGTGAACAGAACAAAGGACCCCTCTCAGGAGGGAGCTTCCTTCTGGTGGAGGTGGTCAGATTTGATTGTGTCTTGCAAGGACTCGGGCCAGAGAGGGGTTCGTTTTGGGGGCTCATTGCTGTGGGAGAGGTCAGAGAGAGAGCAGAGACCCGCCATGCTTCTCCTAGGAAATGGACAGTGATACCTCTTCCCGCCGACATCGAAGCACATCAGGTTTCTCTGGTACATTCACGGATGTGGGTGAGGTTAGCGCCCACATGGTGGATGATGAGGGGAGAGGCAGGGAGGCCCAGGCGGCCAGGCTCCGATCCCACGTCCCCCTGGCCAGCCTGAGAACTCCCTCACTGTGCCCTTGGGTTCCATCTCGCTAAGACTAGATAGTGCCTGGCAGAAGGAGTGCTCCGCAGGTGTTAGAGGGGAGACCATATCCTTCTTGGCACTGCTCCCAAAGGCAACCGCTGTCTGACTTTGTGAAACCCCTTTTCTTTAAGCTTCACCGCCAAAGAGTGCATCCCAAACATGCTACTCTGTGGACAGCCTTTATCAGATTAAGGAAGTTTCTGTCTGCTTAGTCCGCTAAGTGTTTATTGTGAGGGGATGTTGAATTTTACTGTGTTTTCATTTATGAAACGGTCATGACTTTTCTTCTTTTAGATGTGGTGAGTCACACCGGTTGATTTTAGATATTATACAACCTTGGGATTTCTGGAACCAACACTACTTGCTGATGATGTATGTTATCCTTTTCGTTTCCTGCCAGAACCAGTTCGTGAATATTTTGTTTGGACAGCTGCAACCAAGTTCAAGGTCTGCAATGTTTAGGATTGGGCTGCAGCCGCGAGGCTGGTCTGCCTCTGCTGCTCCCTGCTCTCGGGGCACAGCTCTCGAGGTGCCAGCCTCGGTGGCGGGGGTTTTCATGATCTTGTGCCGCTCGCCCAGAAAGGCTGGTGAACTCTGGCTCAGCCCCTCAGTCACCCCTGCTGGACTCAGCAAATAGTCCCAGGGTGATGTGGCTGGGTCAGATCTCTGGACTTACTTTTCTCTTGGGTCTTGGTCTGGTAAATCTCCATGATTTTGCCAGCTCTCTGGCGCCGTCAAGTAAATTGCTTTTCAGTATTTTATTCACTTTGCCCATTTGTCCTCAGCAAGAAGAGGTTGGTCTATTATCTAGTGCCTCATCCAAGAAGCCTTGGACTTCTTACTCATAAATTGGATTCTTACTCATAAATTATAACATCAGGATGGCAGCCCCTGCTTCAGACCCTCTGCACCCAGGAAGCTGGAGCCCAGAGTACATGCAGGAAGACCCGGATTGAGAAAAGAGATGGACTTGAAACCAAACTCATACTTGGTTAGAGATGTACAGCTGAAGGCAAGTGACATCACTTTTTGAGTCTAGTTTCCTGATATGGAAAAAGACGTGGAGAGACCTCTATCTACCATGTAAGATTAGAAAGCTTGGATAAATTACACGGGGAGAGTATTCATAGCTCCTATGGCACTAGCCCCAGGCTTTAGCAAAAGTTGGTGCTTACTAAGTGAGAGTGAACAGCTAGAATGGTTACTGACTACCAGACAAGGCTTCGGGGAGAGCTTAGAGGCAGGATATGGGAAAGGCATCCCAGGCAGAGGGAACAGCAAGAATCCAGGTTCAGAAGACGAGACCTGCACAGGCCAGCTGGCTGGAATACTGGATTTTAGGGTGGAATACTTGGTGGAAGTTGAGAGCCATCAGGTCAAATTGCTAGAGCCCCAGACACCAGGCTCTGTCCTTTACAGGTGCAGAACTATCTGAGGTTTCAGGTAGGGTCTCACCTGATCCATGATCCTCCCTAAGGTCACATGGATGGACTTGGGTGGATGCAGAGAAGGAAAACGTGGAGGAAAACGGTGAGGTGGCCAGAGTACACACTACAAGCCTGGTGCAGGGCCCTAGTGATGGGCAGTGAAGGTCGAAGTATGGACAGTGGTGGGCGAGTGAGGTGGAGACTGTCCCGGCTGCCTTCCCATCCCCCAGCCCAGAGGGCCTTGAAGACTCACAGCCGTAGGGGTTAGTGCTTTTGAAGGTGACGTCAATGGGGAAGTTCCACACCAGCGCCTGCCGCACATCCTGGCTCTTGGAAGTGATCTGGGAGATGCCTTCCTCCAGCCCCTGTGAGTGAGACAGGTGACAGCGAGTGTCCAGGCTCCAAACTGCCAAGCCCCCGCTTATCTGGGTTGACAGTGGGAGGACTGCTTACTTAACTACCTCTGCTAAGACACTAACTTCCAGACAAAGGGAACTAGAAGATAACAAAGTAGCTCTTAGGTCTTTACATTTTATTTCACTAAAGCTTGAGAACCTTGAGAGCCTCTCCCTGCCCCCTCAGGCAGCAGTCTGTTATTCTCTCTCCACGTCCACCCAGGTCATCCCCGCTGGCAGCCACCAGATGTTATTTGCTCTGTCACAAAGTATCTCTGACTCCTGTTCCTCTGCCATCAACCCATTCTTTGCTCCTCTGTAGGGCAAAAAACCTTGATAGCTTTGGAGATACTCGCGGCTCCAATTCCCTCCCCTTCCTTCGTAAACCTGCTTTGCTCTGGCTTCTGGCCTCCGCTCCTCCAATGTGTTTTTTGTCAAGTAACATCAGTGGCCCTGGTATTTTATATCTGTGGTCACTTCTGTCTCCTTATTGTACTCGACCCACGAGCAGCATTGGACATAGAGGATCACTTCTTGACACCTCCTCCACTTGCTTTCTGGGAACTCCCTCACATCTGTGGGTCTGTCCTGTTCCATCACTCCTCTGTGCTTCCTTCTTAATGTGGGGGCACCCTGGGGCTTGGTCTCTGCAGCTCCCCCTCCTGCATTTTCCATCTCAGCGGTCTCAGGGCTTTCCACATGTATCCCCAAACTTGTGTCTCCAGCCTGGTACTTACCTCTGAACTACAAGTAAGCATCCACTCTGATGCCACAGCCCCACCTGATAGCTAGGCTGAGCTGGGGAGTTTGCCCAAATTCTGCTGCAGCCTCAGTCTTCTCACTGAACAGCAACTTCAGCTAAAAAGCTTGGCCTTATTCTTAATTATTCCCTTTCTCATGCCCCAAATATGCCCGACAAGAGAACTGCTGGCTGTATTTTCAAGATGAACTTGAAATTGAACCACCTTTCACCACCACCACCCCCTGTTGCACCTGGACTCTGCCATATGTTCGCTGTACTAGTCCATGGTCTCTTTGTTTGGCCCTTGCTGCCCCACAGTAAACTATGAACATAGAAGCCAGAAGGATATTTTAAACACATAATTCAAGTCACCTTTTATCTTTCCAAAATGCTCTGAGTGGGTCTAGTCCCACCCTGGGCAAAGGTAAGTAAGATATGCCCCATCTCTCACTTCCCTTCCGTGCTCACTCTGTTCCCAGGCCAATATGGCCACCTAGATGTTCTGCCAGTACGTCAGGTACACTCCTGCCTCAGGACCTTTGCATGCTCTGTTTCTTCTGCCTAGGAAGTTCTTCCTACAGACTACACATGGCTTGTTCCCTTTCTTCCCACAGGTCTTTACTTAAAAGTTACCGTCTCAGTGAGGCCATGCCTGGCCACCTTCACTAGATCGCCTGTCTTGTCCTCACGCTCCCCTTCCTGACTTGACTTTCTCCTCAGCACGCATTACTAGAAAACACAGTAGGACATTACTGCCCGTTGTGTGAGTAGTAATGTGTGCTCCAGGCAGACAGGGATTATTATCTGGCTTGGTTCACCACTGGATCTCCAAGATCCAGAAGACATTTAATAAGCAGCCGTTTAATCAATGGGTGCCTGAAAAATAAGTATTGTCTCCTCAGTTATAAAGATGAGGAAACAGGCTCAGAGCGGGTAAATACGTTGGGCCTCCATGTCTTCACCTCCTGCAAAGATTAAACAATTGCACTGCAAACAGTAAAGTGTGGAGCAGGCCCAAGTTGTCATTGAATTCCCTCTCCTGGTGGAGACAGGCTGCTCCTTGAGAAGTTTACAAGGAGGGGTCCTATCTGTCTTTTGACTCTCCAGAATTTTCCCAGTGGGCTGAGGAGAGGCTGAACAATGAAGGAACTGGCCCATAGCGTCTGCAGCTCAGCTACTCTGGGCTGGCTCTCTGGGGCCTGCCTGCCTGCACTGACCACATATTCCTCTGCTGCCCTGAGTAAGCTGAGCAGTTGGCACAGCATTGGGGGATGGGTTAAGGCAACTAATTTGCTGCACTCTCCCTCCACTTCAACTTTACTAGGAAGAAAATCGTGAGTACCTCCCCTCTCCCCCACCCAAGCTTGGCATCTACTTCTCTGTAAGTTCTAAACTGGGAGGGAAGACTTGTTGACACCTCCAGAAAACACCCCAGCAGTCAGGAGGCTTTGAGTAAAGGAGGCCTAAAGGTCAGCTTACCGCCGTGGGGGCCCAGTCCTGGCCGTACACAAAGCAGTACTTGCAGTAGAGGTCATCATACTCAGGAAACTGTGGAAACAAGCACATGGAGTCTGTTGATGTGTTGAGGCCAGCATATTGGTCAGGCAGGTAAAGACAACAGGAATTCTGAACATGAGGCGCTGGGGATGGGGATGAAGAGACAGCTAGGGAAGTGGGCATGGAGTTCAGCAGATGAGCAGGGGACTGACATGAGAATCAGAGGGAGAGTCCAAGGCTGTGCTGCCCCCTTTGCTCAGGCTCTGCCTTCTGTCTGACATGCTCTTCTGCCCATTCCTTCATCTGGCAAACTCCTGTGAAGCCTTCAAAACTCATTCTTTAGGGAATCTTTTCCAGAATGTCTGAGGGGCCACTTCTTGGTTTCTTCAGCCCTTGGTGCTTCCTCCATCAAAGCATTGACTGCCTGCCCATGTTTATTTCTGTCAAACCCATTAGACTCGGAAAAGGGAACAGATTTGATGCCTTTTTGTTCCTGAGCCCTGGCAGGAGATTTAAGGGAATAGTGCTGAAGTGATCAATCTATCGATCTATCGATCTATCTATCTATCTATCTTGTAATGTATAGGGGGATGGAGAGTAGCATCCCCTTCCAACTTAGACACACTCTCCTTGAATCATTCAGGCCACCAATGTAGCTGGATCAGATCAATCCAATCATCATTCTTATCCAAGTTCTTATCTGGGGGTTCAGAGAGCAGGGTACTCACTGCGCCCAGGACATGGCCTAGACTCAATCACTTTAGGATGAGGCCGGTCACCAACAATTAAGCTCCTGGCCAAGACTTAACCAAGTGCACATTCCAGGTCTTGACCAAATGCAGCGACCCAGTATTCAAACTCTAGAGGTCTGTTTCCACACCGGCAGATCGAGGCTCACGCCAAGCCTCCGGAATGCTGGTCGCCCTCTCCCACCTAACCGAGGGACAGAGCCCCAAGGAATGACAGGCTTCTCCATGGCCCACACAGCAGCCTGGGAGACTGCGGGAAACGGGCCCCGGAGGACTCTGAGGCAGCTCCGGTGGAATCCACGATCGCTCACCTGGGCGCTCTCTACCTGTCCGTTAACCATGAGTAGAAAGACGCTGGGACTCGCGGCCGCCATGGCAGAAGCGGAGGAGCGGGTAACCCACGGAGACTGCGTGCACAGTGGAGCCGAGGCCCTGCGGTTGCCCTGGAAACAGACGGTGTGGCGCATGGGACATATTTCATGGATGTGGGATCTTCGCGAAGGCGAGCGCCGGAGAGCAGCGCTGCGCAAGTGCAGTCGGCGGCAGCTGCCGTGAGAGGCGGAGCGGAAGAGACGCGGCCGTGCAGCCACACCCTTCTCCGGGGATACAGGGACCCTCCGCGCCAGGCCCGCGGCGGAAGTAAGGGCCCTTGGTGTAAAGCCCAGCCCCATCGCCCGATCCCGATTCGGTTACACCCTCCGGGAGTGTTTGTTTACGCGGACTCGGGCTTACCGGGTTCCGAAACGCGGAGGTGCTCCCCTGACCCTGACCCGCCGACAGCCAAATAGTACAAATGACCCTCGGCCACAAGATGTCGCTGTGGCACCGTCGGGAGGTCGGCGGCTGGGGCGCGCTGCAGGAGGAGCCGGAGGGTCGCTAACAGGTGACCGCGGCGAGTGGGGGTTAAAGCCCAGAAGCCAGGAGTGCAGGCTGGAGTCTGGGTCGCCTGGTTTCTGGGAAGCCCCTCGCTCTCTGCGCCCCATCAGGAGAAATGCGCCCTTGTGGTTTTTGAGACCCTCTCCCCTTGCTCATCCCAAATTTATTAGACAAACTTGGTAGGGACTTTGAGAATCGTCACATCCACGCCTTTGCTCTTCAGGTATGAAGCTGGGAAACTGAGGCTCAACTGAGGCAGCACCTGGCATTCCAGTCGCCCAGCCGTTGGGGGAGGAGTGAGTCAGAACCCACGGCTCTCTGTGACTCCCTGATCACTCCGCGCTTCACAACTGCTATTAACACATCGATCCATTCATTCCTCTTAGCACTCCCCATGGTTTATATTTGCAGGTATTTTATTGTCATACATTGGGCTAGAGCTCTCCTCTCTCCCCCCAGACTCCAGGGGGCCCGGTGGATCTTTAGCATTGGTAACAGTTCATTGGAAGGAGGAATAATGGAATGATATCTGTAACACAAAGGAGGAAGCAGGTTCAGAGAGAAGAGGTGATCCAGACAAGGTCTCACCCTCAGGTAAGTTTCGTGCCAGTATTCGATCTAGGACTCCACAGAGGAGAGACTCTCACTGCTCCCTCCACCTAGTTCTAGGTCAGGCTAAATAAAGGGTGCTGCTTGACCATGGTGTTGAAGGTGGCATTAAAGACCTTTTCCCAGACCCAGAAAATGAAGGTGTGCACGGGCGTGTAAACTTCGGGGAGGCCAGGTCCCAAACAGGGACTCCAGGTCATCACACCCTGCAGCAGCCAGCGGCTGGCCTGGGAGCAGACCAGGGGGGTGCCGTCAGATACCTGTGCAGGAGAGGGGAGGAGGGTCACAGCCATCCCAGATGCAGGGACGCCCCCCCAACCCAGACGAACAAAGACCTAACTAGGGGAGGGGGCTCTGGACAGTCAGGGCTCCCAGGTCTGACAGAGACGGAAGAAGGGGGGCAGGGCCTGAGCACAACGCTCTGAGCTTGTGGAAACTGCTTATCTCCCCCAGAGCCGTGGTCATACTCCCTCTCACACCCTTCTTTCCAGTGACAATGCTTTCTCCCACAAATTCTTCCACTCTCACCCAACTCTTTGTGTGGCTTTTGCTGCTCAGGATTACGCAAAAGTTAGTTTCCAACAGTGCTTGCCATTAGTAAGTAACGGGGGGGGGGGGGGGGGGGGGGGGGGGGNGGGGCCGGGGCTCCCAGTAGCTTAAAACCTAGCCATGTCAACTACCCCACGTTCCAGTAGACGTAGGAAGAGTCTTCTTAAGGGGCAGGCGGCCCTGGGTGGCTGCTGGGGGTGCAGATGAATCAGTTACCTAGGTGCTGTGGAGTGGGAGACCTCGGGTAGGCTGGGGGCGGGGTTGTCCAGGCCTTGCTCTACCAAATCTGCTTCTCTTAGGGGGGACTGTGGGGAAAGGATTATCTCAAGCTTGCTTAGGGCTGGCTGGAGTCCTTACCACCGGGTTAAGTGGGCCCGCCGGGGGCCTGGCGCACTGGGAGCCCTTGGGCAGGCTGGCTTTCAGGTCAGGACAGTCAGGTTGAGTGCGAAAGGTGTCTTTGCAGGTGCTGAGGGGCAGTGGTCTCAGTGGGATGCTGTGCAGCGCCTGAGGTGGGCTGTAGGGATCTGCATGGGGTGGGAGGCAGACCCTCAGCCCAGGCGGCATCAGTAGGTCGGTGCACATCTGAACCCACTGTTACTGCAAAACTCCCCTGCCTGCCCAAATCCCGTGGCCCCAGCACTTCCCCGGTGCACTTCCCCACCTCCCTGCTAGCACAGCTCCATCTTTTTAAACCCACTGAAGTCTGAGACATACCGAGTTGTGGGAAGAATTGGGGAGAGTACTCTGTCCCAGTCATAGGGCTGGGTGGAACTGAAGGCTGATTCAGGCAGAGCGCGGAGGTGGTGCCCACTCTCTACCCTGCAAGCCCATGTCCCTGGTACTGACCAGTGGCTGGTCAGAGCTAGGCTGCTCTGTGAGACCCAGGGACTCCAGAACCCTGAGCTCCACTCCGGCTCTTGCCTTACCCAAGCCCGTTATCCCTCTGCAACCATCCCAAGTTCCTGCTCCCATGCTTACCAAAATGAGGCTCAAACCCTTGGGCCCAGCAGAGCTGCCATGGGAAGAGCCGTTTGGGCTGGGTGGCCAGGGGGACAGGCTGCACAGCACTGCTGAGAGGCGGTGGGCTTGCCAGCCGTGCCAGGGCCAGGTGGCCCGACCCTCCTGGAGGCAGAAGCAACTTCTCTATGCCTGACTTGTTTTTATAAGTGTCCAGTGCCAGTCGATCTGGGCCCAGGGTCACAGTGAAGTGGGACAAAGGCCAGCTGTGGAAAGCGGGAGGTGGAAAGGCTGAGGCTTCCCGCCCTGGCCCTCTCTCCATCGCCCTGTCCCCTTTACCCACCTGCCAAAACAGTTGGCTCCTGTGAGCACCCACTCTTGGGAGACGAGGGCCCCCTCGCAGCGGTACCGGGTGTCCATGAAGATGCTTGCCTGCCAGGGCCACGTGGCTGGTGCCTTCTTGCTATAGGCCTCAGCCGGCCTCAGCCCTGCACCTCAGGATTGAAGTCACGGAGCTCAGTTCTGGGCCATGGGTTCGGGGGTGCCAGCCCATCATCTCTTTCCTGTCTACCCCATCATCTTTCCATCCAGGCCCTGGCTAGCCTCTGCAGCCCCAGCCCCCAACCCTCACCTCTCCAGCTTGAAATCCACTTGCATGGATACCTGATGACCTGGAGGAAGCTACTCAACCGCTCAGTCTCAGTTGCCTCGTCACCCAGAGGGTTGTTGAGAGGCTTAGAAATGATAGTCTATGTCAGATACTTAGACTGAAGTGCAGTAGATTTTTAGCTATTCTTATTAAAAGTAGTTCTTGGAATACTCCTGCTTTTCCATGCTTCCAGGTTTGTACATGCTGCTCCCTCTACCAAGATGTGGCCCCTCCCTTCTCGACCTAGAGAGCTCATGCTCAGCCTGCAAAGCCCACCTACGTGAAGTCCTCCTTGGAACTCCTCTCTCTATATCTCCACAACCTGCTCCCTGGGAAGATTTCCTCCCCTTTTTGCCCAGAAGCTCATGACAGGTGGGTGTCCAGCTCGGCTTACTTTTATTTTCGGACAGAGTTGGGCCTCCTTCAGCTGCCTGCCCTGTCAATCTGGTGGATACTCAGGATATTCAAAAGTCAGGTCATCCACGTGGAGCTCCTCCCTACGGGCAGACACCCCCACTGCCTTCACCTTCTCTGTCCTGCCTCGGTTCCTGTTATTTGAATCCAAGATGGTTATTAGAATCTGGACTTTGAGTTCTCAAGGGTTGGGTGGCCCCCTCAGCAATAGCTCCCTCACTTTCCCCCTGCTCCCCAGGCCTCCTACCCTCAGCAGCTCCTTACCAAAGAGCAGCAGTAGCAGCAGGGACAGCATTTGTCGAGCAGGCCTGGATCTCATCCCTATGGGTCTGGCCTCCTCCTTGTCCACCCAGGAAGTTTACCCTCTCCATGTCCCCTCCCTGCCACGCCCTTAGCCCACGTCACCAGGCAAAGGGGAACTGAACTGGGGAAGAGGAAGCTGGTAGGATCTACTCCTGGGTACATGGCAGGAGACGGGTCCTGCTGAACCTGGCCCATTCTGGTTACAGGGCCCTCGTCCTGCTTGGCCTCCTGTCTCAGGTTAGGGCCAAGGAGGGAAGCCAGTCAAAACAATAGTAATAGTAATCCCAGCTTCTGTCTCCTTCCATCCCCCAAAGCTCTGCAGCACCACATTACAGGAGGTGGAAGTTAATAACTCCCTCCTGGGGGACAAAACCACAGAGCTCAGAGAGGGATAGGGTCTCACCAAAGTTGCACAGCAAGGGGCGAGTGTAGCTGGATCCGCTAGCTTATGGGGGGAGTGGCGTCCGGGGTGGGAGTAGAGGGAATAAGCACCTGGGGTGCTTCAATCTATTGAAGTATTGAATTGCTCCAGTCAAGTGTGAAAAATGAACACCAAGGTCATGAGAGCCAGCTACTGAGCCTAGAGTCATCGCTCATTCAGCATGCTGCGGGGTTTTTTAGAGTACCTACTGTGTGCTGGGCACTGTGTTAGGTGTTTGGGGGTAAGGTTGAAAACAAGACAGACACACCCTCATGGAACTGACTTTGTAGTGGGAGGGACAAACAAACAGACGTCCAACATAATCGTGACAGTGGTAAGTGCTCTGAAGAAAAGAATGAGGCAGGGAGAGGGGCTGGATTGTGGGAGGGTGATTGTAGATGGCGCACGAGGAAGGCTTCATTGAGGAGACTGAGGCAAGTTCCAAAAGAGGTGGAGAAGGGAACCATGCTAGGAATAGGGCTGAGCTCTTCTAGACAAATAGCACGGTAGGTGCAAAGCTCTGAGGCAGAATTTGCCAGGGAAACGGAGAGGCAGACCGGCACTTGCTCACATTGGCTTGCCTTGACTCAGAAGAGATGACTGTGTGCAACTCTGCCTTGGGGATATCATAAAGCCAGTCACAATGGGAGTCTTCACACCATGGAAATGGACACATGCTAAAATTAAAACTGATTTTTTTATAATTTTATTTTCAGAGAGCTATTTTATCAGCTGAGGGTATGAGATAGGTTTAGAGAGTTCACCAGGCCCAGATCTCCTGGGGACGCAGAGGGTCTAGAGGGCTTTGAGCTGAGCAGGGATGTGAATAGACTTGGGCTTTGACAGGCTCTCTCTGGTTTCCTTGTGGGGAAGACACTGCGGAGTGACTGCCACAGCAGAGGTGGTCATCGGGCAGGGGCCAGACTTAGCAAGTGAAGATACAGGATGCGATATTTGGGATGTGTATAGCTAAAGAATTATCCTAGTATAACCGGGCATCCTTATTTTATCAGAAGTCTACCAGGAGGTACCAGGTGAGAGAAGGGGGAGGCCCACAAGTGCTTCCAGTTTTGCCCACGCAGTCCCTGGGAGGGAGACTCACACCTGCCCTTCCCTCCTCCTGGGGCATTGAAGCAGGGTCCCTACCTACCCTGACCCTAGCCCACTACCCCCCACCTCTGCACCTGCGCACACCCCACAGACAGTTCCTGTGGCCTTTCTAACAGATGTGAGAGAGGATGTGAGGGGGGGGGGGGGGAGGCCACTGGTAGTGAAAGTGATGACCTCACCGGAAACCAGACAAAGCTGGAGTTGCTGCCACACCCTGGATTCAGCCTCAGGCCTCGGGGAAGTTGCTCTCTTCACCAAAGGCCTCACCTCTCTTTCATTCGCTTCTCCCTTCCAGTCTTCATGCACAGTGCTCTGCAGACCTGAGTGATAGAATTTGTTCCATGAGATGGGGTTGCTAATGTGGGGACAGCATCTGATCTGTGTTGGTTTTTCAAATCTGGGTTTTTCAACAGGGCACGCTGGCTGCTTTGCAGAGAATACATTATAGGAGCAAGAGAGGAAGTCATGGAGGCAGCTGTAATAGCCCTGGTGAGACATGATGCCTTGCCTCAGGACTTTTGCACTGGCTATTCCCTCTGCCTAGAATGTTCTTCCCTCAAATCTCCAGAAGCTTCACTCCCTCTCTTCCTTCAAGTCCCTGCTCCAATGTCACCACGTCCACTATAAGTACCTCCCACGTCTATCCCCTGCTTTATTTTTCTACATGGTCTTTCTTATCTTCTGAGGAACTGCATAATTGAGTTGCTATCTCCCAACCAATATGTGCCTTGCTCAAGGACAGAGCTTTGCAACTGTGTTGTTTACTGCTAAATCCCCTGCACTTGGCATGTTGTAGGGGCTCAGTAATGGTGTTAGAATGACTCAAGTTTTGATTTAGAGGGTGGCAGATGACGTGGTAGAAGAGGAGTGAGAGAGAGGGAGCGCTCACAGTGATCCCAGACTAGGAAGAAGGTGCCCTTCGCTGAGGTGACATCCCCGATGACATTCATCCAGTGCCAGTCTCCCTGGTAGACCCGGATCTCTCTAAGGACAGAGAGCAGATTCCATTCCCACCCATGGCAGGCATAGGCAGGCTGGGATGTGCAATTCTAGGATGGGCAATGGCAGCCTCAGAGTGTTTTCTCTGCCACTGTGTTCTCTGGGGACCGCAAAGGACTGCAGCAGCCATGACAGAACGTGATTAACCAACCCCACCCCTGCCCTGCCTGCCCATGGTCTGCATGGGTGTGCCGCCTGAAAGAAGCAGGGGTGAAGAGAAGTGCTGAGAAACCACAAATGGCCCCAAGTTGGAGTCATCTGGCCATGAGGTCAGTCACCCACCCAAGGCTCTAGAAGCCAGGGACAACCACTTCCCAGCAGGCTTCCTGCTGACGCCCCACCAAAACCACACTCAGGCAGAGATAGTCCCTTTCCAGAGGGAGTGCTGGCATGTAAATGCTGCTGGCTGCACCCAGGTCTGACTCTGCCCCATTCTGTGTCTCGTGGGCACACCTGCCCCACTCTCAAGCCACACAGCCTTGTTGATGAACTCTGGGCAGTGGTCCCTTTCTGGCCCCCTCAGTTTGGGAGTTTATTAGTTTTGTGCCTCTGTGGGCTAAGCTTTACCCACCCCAGTCTCCTGTGTGTAAGTTACGTTCAGATAGAGATTGTTCCTTCTTATTTCCTTCATGGCCCAGGGGGTTGAGGCAGCTCGTCCTTGGCCATGCTGGGCCCTGACCCCTCTGGAGGAAGGAAGCTGTGTGTGTGTGCGTCTATGTCCCCAGAGTGTATGTGTCCCCATACTTTGTATATCTGCATGTGTCCCTTTGTCTGTTGTTCCTGCATGTGGATGGCCCGTGTGTCCATCTGTGCAAACATCTGTGCATGTTTGAGCAAACCCTGTGTGACCGTGGCTACGTAACAGTAGCCTGTGTGTGTCCCTGTGTCTCCACAAGTGCGTAGCGGGGTCCCTATACATTTCGTCTTTCCCTGCATGGGTATGAGCAGGTCGAGTTGCTGGGAATGTAAGTGAGCACTGCGGGGCGGCTGCCAGCATGACTGCGTGTGGCTTGTAGGACTTGGCAGTGTTGGGTGGAAACGGGAGGGAGAGGCCGAAGCTGCCACTGGTACCTGCCCTGACCGCAGTCACTGGAAGACACTGGGCTCTGGGCCGAGTGAGGCCTTGTCTCCCACCACCTTTCGGAAGGAACACAGGAGTCCCCAGGGCTCGGAGAGATGAGGGTGGTCTGTAGTGGAGAGACCATGGACCCTGCGTGGGGGAAATCCAGCCCTCTTCCCACTGCCCCACACTGCCAGCCTGCAGGCCTCCTTAGAAGAGGCCTTATCTTGAGCTTGAGCGCAAGGCACTACCACTGCCCTCTGAACCTGTACATCCGGCTTCAGTTCCTGTACCTGTGAGCTACCGCCTCAGTATCTCTTCTCCACTTCTTTCTTTCTAACCCTCTTTGGAGGGCAGTAATGTGACCATCTAGGCACTTGATTTCTGAGTCACCTTGCAGATTGGGGTACAGCTCAGCAGTTTTGTCTAAGGAGAAATAAGTGCACATATGCTGGGGGTCACCAGGAAGATAATTGCCCTTGTGGTGACAGGAAACGATATAGCTCCATGGCCTTCTCTCTCCATTATTACCCTGCCTGGAACATGTGTATGATGGGTGGAGTGCAGCAGCTATCTTGTGGTCATGAGTTAAGACAGGCAAAATACCATAAAGATGACAAAGTGGAGAGCTAGAGCTGTAGTCCCTGACAAGCGTCATGGAGCTCAGCTGAGGTCAACAAAGTTCTTTGGGTTTCTTACAATGAGAGCTATATAAATTATTGCGTATTTTGCCACGGTCGGTGGGTTTCTATTGCTTTCAGCCCTGTGCGATCTTGACTGATAATCCCAAACTGAGGGCTGGGAGGGTGGGCTGCTCATCCTTGCCCTGCACTTGATGGGCCCCTCGCTCCCGCTGCTGAGTCCCACCCACTTCTAGCCCCTGCCATCTGCATGGTGAACAGTAAGATCGTGTTCAGACTAGGCCCAGAACCGGTTATCACTTAATCCAATTCCCCTTTTCAATCTTGGGGTGGCTCCTTCTTGCATGACAGGGGACTAGATCACCACTTTAATATAAACGGGGGGACTGAAGCTCAGTAAGGACTGAGGCTTGTCCAAGGTAGTGACCTGAAGGGATTACTACTCAATCCTTACCCCTGTGGTGGGATCTAAGGACTCACAGAGGGAGTTCTTGCTCCCATCTTCCCCCCACAACCTGTCCCACTGGTGCCTTAAATGTCTGAGTTGAGAACAGTGTCTTCTGTGACTTCATTTGTTAAACTGGCCCCCTTTTGGGAGCCCTCTGATAGGGGCAGGACCTGGGCAGGGTGGGGTGGGTAGCTAAGGAAAGTGGAGAAGGAGCCAAGGAAGGGGCCCTCAAAATTGATAATTGCTTGCCCTCGCAAGAGCGGTCCCTGGAGCAGCTTCAGTTGGCCTCTACAGAAGACATGGGTGTGAGCTGTGGTCTGGCCACTATAGGGCTTCCCCCTGGCTGCCCCAGCCCCTCACTGCGTGACTGAACCGTATTACTTCGTATTACTTCCAGCTGCTGGTATTCGGCAGGAGGTATGTCTGTGCAAATAAAGGGAACTACTATAGGGAGTCCTGATTGCAGAGGTGACCACACATACCTCCCACTGAGACCATTTTTTCATTGGTAAGTTGCACTCCCTTTCAAAATGTAGGTGTGGGAGAAATGTGTTCACACCCAAGATGTTGCTTAAACACCTTCAGGTGTGTGTGTGGGGGGGTGGGGAGTGGGGGGTGGGAAGGAGTTCCCAATTAGTAATGAGGCTGACTCAGCACATTTGAAGGGCCAGGTCATTTATGGAAACCATAAAACAACTCAACCATGTAGACCTGAACATCCCATATTACAGACGAGGACATTGAGGTCAATATTGTTTAGTCCTGGCTCCAAGGCCCTAGGCTTTTGGGCCTCGGCCAACCCCTCTGGCACCATCTCTGTGTGACCCCCTCCCCACCACTTCCCCTGGACATACTGGACATGCATCACACTCATGCATCACACATCAGCCCTTTGCACATACTGTTCCCTCTACTTACACCCCTTCTCTCCATGCTCCTGACCTCTTCACCTGGCTGATGGTGCTTGTCCTCTAGTTCCCAACTAAGATGTCCCTTGTGACTGCCCAGGCCGGTTGGGGCCTATCCTCACTCCCCATGCCCAAGTACCATCCCCTCAGTGCCTATCACAGGGGAAGGTATATCCCTGAATAGTAGTGAGAGAGCGGGCTGGGACTGCGTGTTCACAGGCACGACCATTTCTAACACCAGTCTGGTGTTAGAAATGCTGTGATGTGGTAGTGGTCTGAGAGTAAAGGAGAAACATGGTAGGGTCTGGGGAAGGGGCGGCTAGCACCATATACACCTGCAAAAGTGGCAAGAAACCCCTGAAGCAGTCTAAGAAGCAACCCAAGAAGATGGAAGAGGGAGAGAAGGTATTAACGGAGAAACAAAGAGGAGCAGAAGAAACTGGAGTTATAAGCAAAGCTGCAGGAAAGGCCCACTGGCCACAGGTGGAATTAAGAAATCTAGCAAAGAGCAAGATGTTCTTTGTGTCTGAGGCAATTGTGATCCTTAATTTCATTCCTGTTTAAATATCTGGGTTCCCTGCCATAACATCTTTTGCTGCCAGTAGCTAGAATGAAGTGTCTTGGAGCCATTTAAGAATAAACTTTTAAAATAAAAATTAAAAAAAAAAAATACCATCCACTGGCTTATCGTCTCTTTAGTTTATCTCACTCAGTCATTTCTACCTTAGCTGTAAGGTCAGAGTTAATCCAGTCCAGAATGTGCTTGTCTTCAGCTTTTGTTCTGTCCTCAATTCTGTACTACCTGCAATTAAACCAACTCCTTTGGAAAAAAGAAGAGAGAGAGACATGTTAGGGAGGTGTGGATTTTTCTCCAAGGCAATCAGAGATGGGAATCATGTAACAGATTTATGTAACAGAAGGCAACCAGCAGCCACAGAGCATCCACTCCTGAGCTCATTCCCCCTCAAATTGTTCCTCTTCCAGGACCCCCTTCGTGGTGATACATTCATCATCTACTCAGGAATGCTGACACCACCCACACCGCCTGCATTTACCTCCCTCCTGGCGCCTCTTTCACAGATCCTTGCTCTGTTTTCCTATTGCCTCTGCCTGGTCCAGACTCCCCTTAGGGCTGTCTTCTGGAACAACACAAAAAATCTCCACCTTGCCTTCAGTTTCTCCCTCTCAAGTATACCCTCCACACTGTTTGCCAGAGATCTTTTCCAGAAAGCTAATTCTTCAGGGCATTCTGTTAAAAAATCTTCAGAGAGTCTCAGTAGCCTAAACCAGAAATCAGGAACCCAAATGCCCATGGCGAGGCAGGAGGTGCGAGCTAAGGACATCAGATGTTTGTATATGACACATGTGCTGGTCTCCATTCCTGCAGAGAGATTTGCTTGGACTCACCTTTTTTTCAGACACTTGTCTTCTCTTTTGTTTTCCTGCTTTTGATAATAAGTAGAAAACTGTAGTGCAAAGACTGGGATAAGCAGTAGCTGGTAGTTGGTCAGTGCAGGAAGGGAATTAGGGAATGGTGGGGATACGGGTGAACAGGAGGCCCTACTGCTCAGTTACAGTCTGTTATTACTATGTGGGAATGTGATGTTGACAGATCTTCTAGTTTTCCAAAAGAAGTCAAAGTTCAGGATTTTCTGGTGATATCTCCCCATTTTTAACATAGACAAGTTATTCCACTGCCCCGGCCTGCGGGGCGACAACGGGGGCGCGCGGGAACCACCTAAGGAGAATGAATACACAAACAGGGAACGCAGGGCAGGAAGGCAAGTCAAGGATTCTGATCAAGCC